>CM077227.1:28596773-28831773 GCA_039654775.1 Spinibarbus caldwelli | reverse complement strand
TAAAATAGAATTTTGTATTGTTAGTACTTATGATTTTTACAATGTGTTAATCAACTAATTTATTAACGGTCATTTAATGGTCAAGTAGGCGACGCAGAGGTATGATGGGGCAGAAGGACTGCTGCAGTGTTGTTGGCCTGTCATTTCTTTCCTCTTCTGTTACTGGTGTTAATGTGCACTTTAGGTAGGCTTGCCATCGTGGCTGTTGGCCTGACAACAACTTATTTAATCTAGAGCAGTCTCAGGAAACTCCTTTTTTGCACTCTTTCCCCACACTACTTTTTTTTTTAAAAAATGTTTAAAAAAAATCACATCCTCCTTTTTGCTTTTCATTTCATGAGAAATGTCTTTTAATTTTACACTGGACAAAAAAAGTTGCCTTTTTATGCCATTTTGTTCATGCTGAAAACATTTTAACGTCTACAGATGTTGACCTTTTTTCTAATACTCCAACAGAGCAATTGTCAGTTGTTTTATTTTATTGGTTATAAAATTTTTTGAACTGGTTTATACCGTTTGGAAGTTTTATTTCCACCATGGGATTAAAAAAAAAAAAAGTTATTTCGCAATTGTCTTTTCTTTCCTTGCGATTCTGAGTGTTTACTCAAAATTGCAAGGGAAAAAGTCTGAATTGTGAGATTAAAAATACAATTACCTTATTTTTTTATTTTGTGGTGGAAACTTCTATAGGTTTAGGAGTTGCCAAGTATAGTTCATTTGAATTGAGTAATTTGTTTGCAGTAGTAAGCTAGCTTACTGCCCTCATGCTCACACAGCGCTTCATAGATCCCACAGTGACAATGAAATACCTCTGACTACTGTATGTGAAAGCACTCTTTGATTTGTAAATCACTAGGTTCATTCTGTACACTTTCACTCTTTCAGCAAGATGCTTGTTAAATGTGATCAATAAATGCTGGAGTCTGTGGGTGGGAATGAAATTGAACATCCGGAAGATGGTTTTCAGTCATATCTTCCTTTATTAGCCTCACAGTAAGACTCTGAACAAGTATTGCTGCCGTGGTGTTCTGAGAGTTCTGCCCAGTTCAGACAGATGTTTCCCTTGTGAACTAGCCAAATCATGATTTAAATAAATGTAGGACATAGAGTTTTGAATTTGTACAATATACACACACAGGGGAGAGAGCTGTCTTTTGTAATGTTGAAGTTGTTTATTAAAGGAAAAAAAGAAATGTGTCTGGTGTCTTTAATCTACCGCTTGTGTTGGTTTGTATTGTGTGGGATTTTTTACTTAATATTAATGGTACTTGCACTATGTAACTTTTAAATAAAGAAATAAATGATATAATACATAATATAGTATATAATAATAATTATAGATTTATTTGAGCTGTCGGGACGGATATCGCGGGAAATTGAATGCATACGTCATGTCCGTACAGAGAAAGTAGTTCAACTGCGGGTTGCATGAATCTGAAAGTGTCACAGCGAACGAGAAAAATCGACCATAGATCATTAAAAACGGCGAAATTAAATTCCCGCTTTATTAATTTTTTTTATAAACCTGCTCTGCGTTCACCGTGCCTCGAACCAAATTCATACGCGAAGAGCAGAAGCGCAACCACAACACTGATCTTCCGTAAAACACATGCAGTTTTATTTTTAACCGCTAGAGGGCGGTTAACTGTAACTTTAAAATGGTTGTAAATTTTTTATAAACTTTTAAGGCACACTCTAGCACCAACCAATCTTTTTCTGAGCGTGAATGAGGACGATTCAAAGAAAATGCAAGTTACGTATGCTCTTATTAGCAACTTACAAACAAAAAGAACATACCTCTTCACCAGCTAAATAATCTGACCTGTCCAGTTCATTTGATGAAAACGTACATTGTGCCTTAACATTTACATTACACTAAAAACAACAAAGATCCAATGAATGATTCAAATAACATTTAATTGGTAAAATAAAAAAAATGTTCAGTACCTCACATTTGATAAAACAGACAAAACAAAAAGAAAAGTTGAGTTCTTGAACACTTCACATGCACATCAATTGAAATGTAAAGGACGCTTCTGAATTACAACAGAACACATGCTACAAACTGGAATCTTTAATAATACTACGGCAGTGATTACTCCTTCAGTCCTTTTTTTTTTTTTTTTTTTTTAAGGACTATTACTATTACATGACATCAGGAAAGAAATGGGAAAACTCTGTTGCTGTTTCCTGACTCTTGGGAAATGAGCACAACACTAGCACTGGTAAACTTCAGTACAGAAACTGACATGATCCAAGTGAAAATACAGCTGAGCATGACATTTAAAACATAAAAAAACAATACTTAAGACAGCTTCTCTAATGCATAACACTGATCATGATTTACACACACACACACACACACACACACACACACACACACACAAAGTAACAAACTGTTAACTAATAAAAGAGTTTGCAGATTTAAAAAAAATTAACACTATAGACTATCATAATCCTCCCTCAAACTATATATAACTTTTTTGTAGGTCACTTTGGTAAGAGCATCCACCCAAAACTAATGTAAATTTTACACAAAAGTGTTTTATGAAACTACACAGGTTGAAAATCCAAAAAGAGATTGAATAAAATACTTTATGCACAAAAAGTGAAATGATTTTAAGTAAACAATTGTCTGGACCATATGCAACCGGCAAAGAGCAGCACCATCGATGGCAAAAATCACAGTCATCCTAATAAAAGACATTTCAACAAGCATGAGAGGATATGGTTATGGAAAAGTTTATCAAAAAAATAAAAATAAAAATAAATTGCTTAAAATTGACACCCTCAAGCCAACCAAGATGTGGATGACTTTGCTTCTTCATCAGCACAGATTCGGAGAAATTCAGCATTACATCATTTGCTCACCAATGGATCCTCTGCCATCAGAATCTGTTTGGATAAATCTGTTCTGATGAAGAAAAACTCATCTACATCTCAGATGGAGTAAATTTTCAGCAAATCTCATTTTTGGGTGAACTATTCCTAAAGTGAAAAGGGGTGATTCAATACTGATTGATTCTCTCACCACAGTTTAAACATCTCCTATAGCTTATCAAAACAAAACGGACACTAAAGTGGCAGAACAGGGCTCAAGAAAAACTCATCAGACCTTTACAAAAATAATCATTGCTGTGTATATTCACACACACACACACACACATATATATATATCAAAGATAGGAAAACAGAAAGGTGAGAGGAAAAACTGCTGTTATCTCATATCTCTCACTGTTTTGGGAACTCGAAGGACTTTGTAAATATTGTTGTGAAAGATAGTGGAGAAGTGAGGACGAGAATCCCTCCACATGAGAGTGCAAAGTGGCACTTTTCCAGCATTTTGGGCATCCTCCACGTCCCAGATCTCAGGCATGCTGCAATTCGGCCTGGAGATAAAGAAACACTACATGTGAGATAAAAGAAATGATCAAGCAGCGGTATTAATTCAAAGTATGCAGCATTTACTTGGAGCGTCTGGTGCACCACGAGTCCTCTAAGATGAAATAGTCCACCTGCAGCTTTATCAAGTTTCGCTTTACTACCTCAGCTGGCTTTCGGCTGTACATGGCGTACACCATCTTTGTTCTTTCTCTGAATAAGGACAAAATAAAATCATTGACAGAACAATATTATAAGAATTAAATATTAGGATAAATACCTTAACCCTCAAAGACCAGACAGCTGCCCGCGGCTAAAAATAACTTGTTCTTAAATGTTTAATAACTTTTGAACCGCTAATCCTATCTGAATGCTTTAAAAAGTGTAAACTTTTCGGAGATATCGCATTTGTGTCATTTGGATATTCAAAGGCTCCGTAGTATATGTGATTTTGACAACATTGATTCGTCAGAAGAAACCAATGCATTTCGTCCCTCTGAGCCAAACAGAAACGATTGTTGACGCTTAGTCCCACCCCCGTGCCCAGATTGGTTCAAACTGTCCCATATTCAACCAATAATCATAGGTTTTGGTCTTTTGAACCACCGTTTAGGATTTTTCATTGGAAATTTGAAGAAACGCAAAGTGAAAGTAAAGTCTGTCGTGCGTGCATGAAAGCAAACACAATATAACACATCTGCATGAGAGAATTCTCCGAAAAAGCACAGAAAAACACACGAATGAGTACTTTGATATAAAACAAACCAAAAACAAGGATGAAACAGCCGTACATATCAGATAAAGCACTGGAATTCATGTCTTCGCGTCGCTAGGTGATGTCCCAGTAAAATCCATTCCAAGGCAGAGTACAGCCAACGGATCGATCCATTTGTATTATTAATATTATGTAAACAATAATTATATAGTTCATAAAGATCATTTTCACTATTTTTTTCTGTTGCACTCTGTATATTTCTCACTCATTTTGTGTGTAGTTTGTGAATCATTTGCACTGTTTGTATTTTTGTTGCAGAAGAATTTGTGCAATTGTTTTTACTATTAGCTGCACGGTTTGCGTTTGTTGTTGTTCACACTCAGATTGAAAATATATTTCTCTGAAAAAAAGAGTCACTTTTTTTACTGTGTTTTGTTATTATATAACACTGATTCCATTTTCTTTACTCCCTAAACATTTTTTATACAGATATTGACATCTATATTGTTAGCAAACTCTATAGACCTGTTTTTTCACTGAATATCGCTTATAACAATATTGTAATAAATGGCTATAATTTGCTTGGGGAATGTTATATGTAGACAAAATTTTATTTGGAAGTATAAAACACCCAGATACAACTTTCTAAAGAAAAAAATCCAAACTTCAGGAATTTCAGTTTGAGTACACAGTATAAAAAAAACAAAATAAAAAAAATAAAAAAAAACATCCAATTGTTGCTTGCGTTTTTCTTAAAATTCTGGAAATTCATTCATTCTTAGAGAAAACAAAAGGAAAACTGGGACTTTAAATTAGCTAGACTGAAACTTCAAGTTCTCCTGTTTATAATGATATATGGCACTTGATGCTGACTGCTAGAATAGGTCTTAAAAACAAAGAAAAGTGCAGGCATGTCAGGTGCCCCAAAAATTTTCTAGGTCTTTAAGGGTTGATATAGAGACAAAATGTACGTTAAATCATGCCTACCTCAGTCCTGCGTCTTCATAGTGTGGGTGGTTCACTATGGCTCTTCCTGTGGACAGTTTCACGCTCGCCATGGTGGGCATTGCACCAGCAAACACAGCATCTGCACGAATATTGATATAGGAGTCAGACACAGGTAAAATGAAGCTAGACATTTCCTTTTGTGCAGCTGACCAGCAAAAGTTTCTCACTAGGGCTTGTGTTGTCTTTGATCCACTCCAGGAGCTCTTCTTGAGGGAAGTTACTGAATTCTCCTATGATGTCCCATTGACTCTGCAGGTTGGTGAGTCCTTGGACTGCCATGATGGATAATATTCCCACGACTGTCAGCTGGAGTTTAAACTTCTCTCCTACCCAGCCAAACAGCTGCAGATGAGATCAAAACATTAGTCACACCACATTCAGCTTTCTTGCACTATGGAAATTTTAGGAGTTATAGAGAATGAATAGTCAGGTCACCTGTCTGGAGCAGATCAAACAGGACATGATGCACATGTGAGGAGTGAGGAAGAGCTTCAGTCTCATGATGAGCACAGCCAACACTGCAAACGCCACCAGCTGCAGACTGTGATACACCAGCTAGACAAACATCACAAGATAAATATAGCCTCTGGATATCAACTTGTACGCCACGGGTCACATACATTGCTTTATATACATCAATTAAGGGGAAATAAAAAAAGCTTGAATCATAAAAAGCTATACATAACAAAACCAAAAGAATCTTACCACTCCCTTTGCCAACATCTGGGTCCTGAAAAATGGAAGAGCAAAGTTTAGGAAACACAGTAGCCATTATTATTCAAAGAAACGTAAATATACTCTACTGTTTAAAAGTTAGGGGTCAGTAAGATTTATTTTTTGAAAGAAAGAAAAGAAGGAAAGAAAGAACAAAGACATAAACTGTTCAAAAGTGACAGTAAAGACAATTTTACAAAAGATTCTATTGAAAATAAATGTTAAGCAGTACAACTGTTTTCAACATTGATAAGAAGTGTTTCTTGAGCAGCAAAACAGCAAAAAATAATTTCTGAAGGATCAAGTGACATCGAAGACTGTAGTAATGGCTTCTGAAAATTCAGCTTTACCACAGCAATAAATTACATTAAAAAAAAAATAAAATAAAAAAATAAAAAATAATAATAATATATATATATATATATATATATATATATATATATATATATATAAAAAGTTACTGTAAACTGTAATAATATTTCACAATATTACTGTATTTTTAATCAAATAAATTCAGCTTTGGTGAGCATAAAAACACTTAAAACAACAACAACAAAAAAAAAAGAACGGTCAAAAAATTGACGGTAGTGTATCTTTAAAAACTTTTTTTTCTGTACAGACAGAATGCAACTGATTAAATCCATTTTATTTTACTCTATGCTATTTTTTTCCTTCTAATGTAACATTTTTCACATATCCTCTGTTCACTGTTCATGTTCAAAATCATAGATATACAGGATACTTACTGCTCCATTTCATCATCCTCTGACTTTTCTGTCTTCTCATTTCTGAGGAACACAATAATGTCCTGTATAGTCTGTACTCAGGAAGCAAAAGAAGGAAGCACATGGAGGGAACTTCAGTAGGTAGATTATTTGGTTTTGTAATGGAAATTTTTAATCTTGTTCTATTTTGCATGATTGCATTAATCTCATTTAATTACATAACATATATTCTTTTTCCTTTACATATATCTGTTGAGTTCAAATAATAAAAGCTAGGCCACAAGGGCACTGAGTTCTTCTATGTAACGTGCATTAACAGGCAGTATTATGCACTCTGGGGAAGTACTATGGGGTGATGTGCGCTGAGTAACATGATTGGTGCAAAGTTTTATTTGTCCTTCAATGTATCCTTTTGAATGATATAAAGTCTGGGCTGTGAGCCTGCCTGTTATCTCTTTGCTCACAGACTCAAGCTGTGTGTAAACCAGATCATTCTCTGCAGAGAATTAAAGCAAGACAAAGACAAAACTGTTTGGTGTTTCATTCTCAGTCTTCACAATTATTTTCTTACTTTGATTAATAAGAAATTCCACAAGTTTCCTTTCTATAAAAACGCTTATGAGAAAATTCTAAGCTCTAAACCACCTGATAAACAATAAACTGACAGAAAAATCTAAACCCAGAAAATTGGTCCAAATAGATAAAAGTGGGACACACACACACCAAAACCTAGGACAGGGAAATCATCCATTATCTAAGTGAAAACAACTCACCCTTCCAGCAGTAAAACCCACAATCAGCATGTTAATTGGAAGCAGCATGGTTTTGATGTACCGGATGAGAGTCTGCAAACACATCAAGTCCAATAAAAAAAGAGCTTTAAGGGGAAACTGATGACTGATTGCAAGGAAATAGATCACATTACCCACCTCTGTTTCAATGAAGTCAAACTCGGCTGCACACGTGTACATCATCGTGTCAAAATCTTTGTAGCTTGTGAACTTGGATTTGATCAGACTGCTGATGTGGGCCTATATTTCAAAACAAAATGAAAAGTCAAAGCCCTGCAAACTGTTTAACGGACCCCTGAAGCTAAAGCTAACTGATATTCACAGCACTGTTCTCGTTTTACTCACATCATCTGATGCCCCAAAGATCACTGAGAGAATGAACTTCAGAATAACAGTGGAGACCACCCATGCAAGGCACTGCATGACCTAACAAAAACACAACTGTCAATTCAAGTCAATTCAGGCACATTTTACTGCTGCATCATTTTACTGCTGTTTGTCAGTACTGCTTGCGCTCTTACCCATGTGAAGAGTCCAGGTTTGACTATACCGACCAAACGATCCCTGAGTGCAATTACCCCCTGAAATGAAAGCAGACCAACGAGTAAAGCTGACATATTTCTTCAAAGAATGTTTGTGTTTGAGGTCAAGGTCATTTATTTGTATGCACTTTGTACTTAGTCATGGATACTTATTTTTTCAGACTATGGCACCATTTAGCCAGCATTTTCTACACAAGACAAGATTAAACACATCAGCTTCTGGTGTCCTAGGAACTGATTATATCACATTGTGTGCTTTCCTGAGCAAGTAGCTAATGAGTGTGAATGCAGGAATGAGCACTCACACTTTTCAACTCACCCAGACGGAGACCAGTGAAGAGGCGTAGAAGGATGTCAGCAGCATCGAGTTCCCAAACATTAGAAGAAAACAGACGGCCAAGGAGATCTGTGAGGAGCAGTCAGTTCATCAGTGAATCAGAAAGACAACATGAGCAATATTGTGACTCTATTAATAAAGTCTTTGCATTACCATGTGTGTTACTAAGACAGACTGCATTTTTGCTGGAGTCAGATATCCCAGGATATATGAAGCAAAAAGGGATGCCACCTGTAAAACACACAGGCGCTGTTGTCATTGCATCCTTTGCCATCTTGCTGCGAAACAATTTGCTCATAACGTCTGAAATTGAAAATTGGATTGCACAATATTCCTGAGGCATGCAATCATGTTAGGCTTATCTACGGTGGGGTTTCTTCAGGCAAAATATCATTACGACTCTGACTACGGAGGTGAACCGCATTACATTTCTATTCGCTCAAAAGTTTGAGGTCAGTAAGATATTTTTTGTTTTGAAAGAAGAAATTAACACTTTTATTCCGCAAGAATGCATTAAATTGATCAAAAGTAACTGCAAAAACATGGAACAAAAGATTTCTATTTTAAATGAACTCGTTTTGAACTTTCTATTCGTAAAATAACTCTGAAAAAAAAAAATTATGCATCAAAGTTTCCAAAAAAATATATATGAATATATGTATAAATATATGTTGAAAATCTGAAAATCAACTTTGCCATTACAGGAATAAATTACATTTTAAAACATATTATAATAGAAACATTATTTTAAATTGTAAAAATATTTCACTGTTAAAGGGGTCATACGATGCAATTTCAAGTTTTTCTTTCTCTCTGGAGTGTTACAAGCTGTTTGTGCATAGATAAGATCCCTGAAGTTGCAAAGACTAAAGTTTCAAAACCAAAGAGATATTCTTTATAAAAGTTAAGACTCGACCACAGCCCCCTAAAACGGCTCATTCAAACACGCCCTCACGTCTACGTCACGGTGTGGGAAGATTTGCAAAACACCGCCCAAATGTATACGCAAAGAAAGAAGGTGTAACTTTTATTCTCGCTGTAGTATTGTTGCTGCCGCCGGCGCCATGTTCTGGAGACGCTGTGTTTCGTTGTGAAAGCGAAACTACTTTCTTTGGGCTTCCAAAAGAGGACACAGCTAGAAATCAGTAGTTAAGTTGTATTTACAACACTGTTCCAGAAGAGTTCAACCCAAATATTCGAGTGTGTGCAGCACATTTTACGGAGGACTATTTCCTGAACCTGGGAGTAGCCTGCCAGCTGTGCTCAAAGACTGTTTCTATAAAGTGAGGCAATTCCAACTTTGCAAGGACAGTCTGGCGCTTCTGGCTCACAGCCTGTAAGTATGTTTTCATATTTAAAGAATTTGCCACTGACTATTAAAACGTGAGTTTTGAGCTGTGTAGAGTAGTGCTTGTTGTTTGTCGTTTCTCCGATCACAAATGCAGACATGGTAATGTTTACGCAGCACGATGCAGCGCGATGCGTAAAAAGACCGTATAAGTCATTATAATCAGTAATTATGTCCCCACTGGATGCAACAAATGCCTCGTTTGTAATGGGTTTTATTGTTTTTGTGTCGTCGCGGCGGGACACGGCATCACAATAGGGTAAGGGGCATAACATTTCAGTCTCAAGCTTGAGGTATTCGGCCAATCACAACGCACTGGATTGCTGGCCAATCAGAGCATGCCTCGCTTCTCAGAACGATGAGCTTTGTAAAAATCGGCACGTTTCAGAAAGGTGGGGCATAGAGGAGCAACAATAATGTACACTATGTGGAAAATAATGTGTTTTGTTAACCTTAAACCGCATAAACACATTGCATTACACCAAATACACAAAATAATGTTCTTTTTAGCATGTTTTTTTGTCATATGACCCCTTTAATGTGGATGTTCAAGGATGAAAAGTTTCAGCATCTAAATCAGGGGTCAGCAACCTTTTCAGCATGACGTGCCATTTTTAATTTTTCTGGTTAACCACTGTGCCAATGCGCGCGCGCACACACACACCACTTGCACACAGAGATCGGAGATGGCGCTGTGCAAAAAATAACATTCAGAAGCTCATAAACTTCTTATCAGCGCTGCCACGCGACTTTTATTAATCGGTACTGAATCGCTACATTTCTCAGCAACAACAGGGGTAAAATCGCTGTTTTTTAAGTAACTACAAAACAGTTCGCAAAAAAGTTTTTACGCTCGCTTGAGGTGGTTTTTGACTTGTGTGAAAAAGGGTTGATGCGAATAATGGGAGATGGAAATGCATTTTGCGAATAAATTCCTCCAAGTGCATCAAAAAAAGTCATGTGACTTTGCGCTATGGGACGGCAAAACCTGACTAACCAGCAGACCGATGTCATTCCACAACATCTGAAATGTTGTTATGGTCATTCTCAAATGCCCGAGCAAAGTCTGTCGTCAAAGTATTTCTCTAATTGCCTCCCAGAAATGTCTTACACGACTGCGTTCCCAAACAGCAGCATCCACCTCCAAAAGCAATGACCGCATTCATTGTGTTTCGTCTGCTCGCTCAGAGGCACAAATAATTTATTATATATGAAAATTATTATATTCTCCTACGTTTCTTAGTGATTTATAGTGCAGGTTTATCAGGAAGTGATGATTTTGTTCTCTTTGACTCCTTGGATGGAAACGGTGCTTGTTCGCAAATGTTTTATGCGATATTCCAGTTTTGCGCATAAGTTAAGTTCGCAACTTTGGATGGAAACCCGGCAGACAATTCTCACATCTCTCTCAAAATGGCCATATTTGAGAAGAAAAAAAAATTCAAGTAGTTTGCATCACTGGATATAGCTGTCGGTCATTTAACATTTCTATCATAAAACAGTTGACTAATGTTAAATGATTTGTAGCTTCATCTTACCTCGCTCTCTTTCAGCGTTAAACTGACGCTTCGCGCTCAGCATCTGTGAATGGTAAACCCCGCCTACTTTGATGTGATTGGCCATCTCAGTCATTTTGACATTGACGAGCGCTATTAGACCGCAGAGGCTTTGATCTGAAGCGCCTAGTATGTGCAGCGGTCACGCGTGCATCCGTAGATTAGCGCAAGTTAATTCTCACACCTTAATAGCATTTATAGCTCCTAACAGGCTGTGTGACTATGAGAAGTTATTACATCAAAATCTACGTCAGTATGCAGTTTTCCCTATTGCTCGCGTGCCAGCGATTATCCCTCTGCGTGCCACTATTGGCACGCGTGCCGTAGGTTGCCGCCCCCTGATCTAAATGTTACATTTAGCTGCTTTTTATACTTTCTTCAAATTTCAACATTAAACACAAGTGTTTGGGTCAGCATGCTTATGATCTTGTTGTCTCTTCCATCACTCACCTGGGTAAGTAAGACAAATTGAGCAAACTGCCACGGCAGCATGAAGAAAATATTGGAGACTCCCAGAGCCATCATGGTATTCTTGCCTGGGTTCCTTGTCCTTATAAAACCAAAAGTGTCCAACAAGATACATTTTAATTGTACAGAATAACCCAACTTTGTATGTATGATCATTGATCAATGCACAAACACTGCTTAAATGTGTCCAGTGACAACATAATATTTAAAAGATTCTAAAATATGTACAAAAAGTATGAACATGAAAGATTGAATATGAATATGAAATTGCAATGATTACACCAAACTTTGGGAAGAAAGCAAGTTACCGGAGAATGTAAGTGAGCAGAAGCATCTGCAAAACCAAGAAGGGGTAGGAGAAGCTCTCTCTCAGAGGTGGTGTCCACATGACCCGAGTACTCTGGGATTCAAGGGTTGAAAAGAGAGACAAAATCTCTAAGTACTAGAAGATTGCAGTGAAGGAAAAAAAAAAAAAAAAATTCATTAGAGACGCTTAAGAAAACAATCTGCTTTACCTCTCCATGATTAAAGAAGAAACACAGAACTGTAAAAATGCCACCCAGTCGACTACCACTATAAGAACGGCCAAAACAGAATGTGCATGTTATGATCTACAGTAGCTTTTAAAATGATGCTATCAGGATCAACTCATTTGCAATCAAAACTAAACTCAAAAGATGCACTTTCTTTGGTATCGATTAAAGGACTCTGAGATGTTTAATCTAGGATTAACATCAGATATGCATTACCTCAGATATGTTCCATAAATGAAGAAGAGGCTCATCATAGCCCCATTTAACAGGAACACAAATGTGACATAAAAGTATGCAGGATCCCCCAGACCTGTGGAAAAGCCACTCAGTTAAGTAAATTATTTGTGGCTGTCAGTCACATAGTGAATAAAACAGCATCTTCTGCTTTCAATTTTTTCTCCACCTCAATAACACTTTACAAAAATAAACCTTCCCTCATGATGAGTGTTAGCAAAGGCGAAAGTTGCAAAAAAAAAAAAAAAAAAGTCAACAAGTGCAAAGAAGAGGTTCAACACATTTCTAAAGCATGTTTTTTTTATTACATCTACAACGAAGGAAACCTTTCTAAGACAGCAAGACAAATTAAGAAGCCTTTTATAAAGAAAAAAAAAAACAAGGGAATGAATTAAGTCATGTTTGAATGTCATGTGTGTGGCTCTACAGTTATTTACAATGTACTGTACTGCAAATAGATGTGTGGGCCAAACAATGAATACTTATTTGATGTTTGGCTTCTCTAATACCTTCACAACTCTCCACTGGATCTAGACCCTCCCCTCTGTTGATGGTCCAACACATCTTGGTGGGGATCCCAAAGAAATCCATTGTGCTGGTGTACGCTCTGTACCAGCTGGCCAAGACCACCTGCAGTACAGGAGAGAGCAAAAAAGATGGTCAACCTCAGAACTCAAGCAAATACTGTTGAATAAAGAGATTTCACTGATATTCAGAAGATGCCAAAGAGGTCATCTCACCTCAGGGTACAAGTTAAACCTCTTTAGAGTGTTTATCACTAGAGGGTATTCAGTGAGCCGGTCGTTCATGATCATATAAAGACCGTCCATGAAAGAAGGAGCCTCAATGATGGTCTTGAAGTATGAGTAATACAGTCCCTAAAAAGACAAAATAGCATATGCCACTGTGAGACTATTATCTAAATCAGCAAGATGTCAAGCTATGTATTTAACAAAATGAGCTGCAAGATGAAGAGGTGTTATACATAGAGTTAACTCGGGATAATAGCAAAAAGAGTCCCAATTTCTGGATAGACGTAATATATTACAGTAAATTATATAGTAATCATATTGGGGGGAAAAAAAGCAATAATAACCATCTCTGTTCGAAAGGCCATTTCCTTTTCCAAAGATGACATGTGGGAAAAATGTCTGTCATTTTCAAACAGATGTGAGAGATGATACCTGAGAAACACAGGACAGTTTGTTTATTTTCGTTACAAGACGAACATTATGTTCAGATTTTAAAGATCTAAAGTTACTTACCAGTGTAAAAATCCCACAATAAGAGCTGTGGAAATAAACACATTTGGTTAGGTGACTTTGTCCAGAGACAGATCGCTACGTGTCCACATACAGAATGAGTCTTTATTAGATGATGTGGCAAGACTTGCCGACTTTAAAACAGATTAATAAATCTTATCAATTGTTTTAATCAATTAACGTCTGTAGGTAGTTTACATGTACTGACAAACCATAAAATGTGTGAATGTATGGTCAACATTGGCTAATAACTGGAGTGAAAGGAATGAAATTTGATTGGTTGCTAACTAGAGTTATTATGTGAGCATCCACCAACAAACCTAAGTTTAATCTGATCATTTAGAGTTAATAAAATCGCTAAAGGATATATGAGCTCTGCACAAATTTGTTGTTTACAAGCGAGTTTCTGTAATAGCAGAACATGCTAGATGCTAATCATGTGAATAACCGTTAGCTAACGTACCTAGCGGCTAAGAAACAAAGCCTTACCGAGAACCAACACTGATATCCCTCTTGCAAAAGCGGACGGGCTCAAACCTAATTTGCTTCTAATGAATACTGCAAAAAGTGCTTTTTTACTCTGGGAAGCCGAGCCCTTCCAGTCTTTCGCACGCTTGCTTTTCCCCGACACGGACTGACTCCTGTCCTTCTCGCTGCTCTGGTCCTTGGCATTTGATTTTCTGGTTTTAGCTACCATGTTTTCATATTTCTGTCTGTAACAGAGGAGCGACAGGAGCGTAGATAGGCGATAAAACCAGCTGTCTGAGTCTTGCGAGCGCCTTACATCTGTGGTCCTGCACAGTTTGAGTGCTGTGGGACTTCACTGATCTGTTGAATGAAGCGGCCATCGCCCCCGTCTGGAAGCGGCGCTCAACTGTCAGCTTGACGAGTAACCATGACAACGCCTTTAAATAGCCTGTAACGGCGGTAAAAACCCGCGAAAAGCAATGCTTGTAGATAACCATGACGCTTTAAATAATTTGGACATACATAAACTGGTATGTAAGGATTTTTATGATTCGTTACGGTTCCTTAATGCTTCCATTCACGAATCTTTTAGTATTTTGGGGAACTACACTAACATTACCAGTCAAAAGTTTTTGAACAGTAAGATTTTTCATGTTTTTTAAAGAAGTCTCTTCTGCTCACAAAGCCTGCATTTATTTGAGCCAAAGTCCAGCAGAAACAGTAAAATTTTGAAATATTTTTACTATTTTAAATAAATGTTTTCTATTTGAATGTATTTTGAAAGCTGAATTTTTAGCATCATTACTCCAGTCACATGATCCTTCAGAAATTATTCTAATATTCTGATTTGCTACTCAAAAAACATTATTATTATTATTATTATTATTATGTTGAAAACAGCTGAGTAGAATTTTTTCAGATTTCTTTGAAAGTTCAGAAGAACAGCATTTATCTGAAATGGAACTCTTTTGTAACATTATAAATGATATTTATCATTACTTGGATGCTAAATTGATCAATTTAAAGCATCCTTGCTAAATAAAAGTATTAATTTCTACAATCGATATATATATATACATATATATATATATATATATATATATATATATATATATATATATAAAAATACTGACTCCAAGCTTTTAAATGGTGTAGTGTATAATGTCACAAATGCTTTTTATTTCAGATAAATGCTGATCTTTGGAGATTTCTATTCATCAAAGAATCCTGAAAAAAAAATTTACTCAACTGTTTTAAATATTGATAATAATAATAATAATAATAATAATAAAATGTTTCTTGAACAGCAAATCAGCATATTAGAATGATTTCTGAAGGATCATGTGACACTGAAGACTGGAGTAATGATGCTGAAAATTCAGCTGCGCATCACAGGAATAAATTACATTTTAAAATATATTCAAATAGGAAACAGTTATTTTGAAATGTAAAAATATTTCAAAATTTTACAGTTTTTGCTGTACTTTGGATCAAATAAATGCAGCCTTGGTGAGCAGAAGAGACTTCTTTAAGAAACAATAAAAATCTTACTGTTCTTTTGACTGGTAATGTATATTAAGAAGTATAAAGAATAATAAAAATTATAATAGAAATAGTAATATGCTATTTCGAATTCTTTCTCACATTCATTATAGAACTGGATCAAAAGAGTCGTCGTCCGTTCGAAAATCGAACTACACAGTCACACAGTGGCCGCGCTGTATATTATTTGATTCACTAAAAAGAACCGGCTCATACGAGTCATTCGTTCAGGAATCGGACTACGATGGTCACGCAGTTTGTTTTTGATTCATTAAAAAGAACCAGCTCATATAAGAGTCATTTGTTCGGGAATCAGAATACACTGCCTTTACTACGAAGTCATGTGTTCAGATGAGAGCAACCACATGATGTCGCTGTAATACAACAAATTCAGCTGTGACGACCGTCAAACATCTTTGAAAGTAGGCTATAATTTATAGCTTATATAGTTAACTTGTTGATTTAAACGCAAATTCAGCCATGTTTTTTTTTTTTTGTTTTTTTTTTTGTTTTTTTGTTTTTTTTAGATTTGTTAAGCAGTTCTAAGTGTATTCACACGAGTAGTGGTTTAAATGAATAACAAATAAAAGAGGAATGATGAAAATAATTACACATGTATTCACTATGTAAATATATATATATTTTTTTAATACATAAAACTTACAGTTGCACCAAAAAGTATTGGGACAATTAAAAGTTGCAGATTTAAAATGTAGCCTATATATGTTGTAGCATTACATAACAAAACATTTATTTGGAAGAAAATAGCAAGTTATTTCACACAAGAAGTTTGCTGGTTTTTAAATTACCAATAAAAAAAAATTAGATTTAAAGTCTGCAGTCTCCATTAAAATTATATATTTTTTAATTATTTATTGTAACTGTAAAATGGCTTTAAAAAGTACATTTAGCTCTGAGAAAATGTCTAGAATCATTTGTTTACAAGTGCCATTTGGTTTAAGATTTATTTCTAATGCATTAAAATACATACACTTAAAGTGTGGCTTAAGTGTTCAAATACCTTTTCTGAAAAGTTTATGCTCCTATAATAAGTGGTGAGTTTACTGTGTAATTTTTGATGGTACCACAATGAGTTGGAAAGAGTTCTTGAAATGGGCAAGGATCTGATGGAACTAAAGCAACAGGAATCTGTTTAGTTTGGAACATGCTGAGAATTAGGGCTGTGACATCACAACCGTTTCTCTTCTTCTCAAGAAACAAGGCCAGAGCACACTTCTCAACAGGGCATCTGAAGGGGAACAGTTTGTTTTCACTGCTCCTTTTTACTTGTAGGCCTTGGGATCAGAAAGAAGCTTACGTTCACTGGAAAAATAGAAGACACTCCCATAGAAGAAAAAACTTGCATATATAAATTACAGATTATCTAAAATAGAAGGTTTTATAATATCAGTTTTTTATATATAACAGTATATGTATTATATGTAATATATAATCATATATAATAATTATATATTATTATAGTTATTAGAAATAATAATTGCTAATTACTTTATTAAAATATAAAACTTTATTAAAGTAATTCTAGATCATTAAAAATGATTATCCAATTTAACAGTCTTACTGTCTCTCTTTCTCTCTCTCTCTATATATGTATATATAATCATAATTAGTAATAATTAATTTATAAAAAAATAAATAAAAGAGAAATACTTTATTTTAATTATTTTATTAATCTCTTGACTTCTTTACCTTGTTTAAATAGTTGAATGTAGCTTTTTTTTTTATCTCACATACTGCTAGATGATAATGATCAGATTAAGTCTAGTCTAGTCTAATTCACATAATAATGTATGATTTTGTACAGACAGTCCTATACAATGATGGTCTCAGATGCCAAGCGATGAATTGTTTTCTGCCGTTGTACTGATCTCACCATGCCCCTTCATGGCCTCTGAGTGAATCATTGGTGCTAGACATAACCTAAATACAATAACGAGACTCTGTGCCCATCTTGAAGGTTATGGTTAGGGGTGCCACTGAAATGTCTGTGGTGTTAGCACAGCTTGTGGCCACACTGAGGGAATTTGTTTTTTCACCAAACATAGCTGAGATCTGGCCGTTTGGAGGGTGAGAGCGTGGGTTCTGCTGTTAGCTGATGACACCTCCTGTCCAGCCGCTCGGGTTGCCAGTACATTTGGCTCATCATGAAAGCCAACAAGCAGATGCAGCTGCGTCATCATTTGGAAGGCATGTTGGATGGGAGGCTATTTGTTCACATTTTTGTGTGGTTTGAGCAATGCACTTAGATTGAAAAGTGATGCATAATTAAATGCATGACAAATCATAGTATTTGCTAATGTTATTTTTAATAGTAACACCAAATATCCCTCTTCTTCTAATCTGTTCAGTTAAAACACCCTGAAAAGGTGATGACATGACATTTGAGTTCAATCTGATCATAAAATATACTATTATCAAAAGGAGATTCAGCAAAGCCACCCACTGACCACATGTATGAAAGGCCTGGCTGGCTAAAGTGTGAATCAGGGATCAGTGTTTATGTAAAGGGTTTTCTGTGCCCTGAAGGTTCCCAAAAATTCTGCACAAATATCTCCCAGATGGGCTAAAGACGTGCCAATATAATCATGGGACAGTGAAAATTGGCTCACTTTCTATCACTCACTCGCTGAGCTATGTTTAAAAGTATGGATGTGTGTGGATGTGTCAAAAGAGTTTAATGCATGAGTACAATCAAATTCATGTTATAAAAACTATGCAATAACACAAGTGAAATGTTGCAAAGTTACCAAAACAATGTGTGATATAAAAACATAAATTATAATTTTATATATAAACAAAAAATAAAACACTTTTGATAAATAAATAAAAAAACTGAAATAAAAGACATGTCTCATTTTCATTTAGTTTAACTTGATGTAGTAAAATAACTATAACTGAAAATAAATAAAAAATAAATAAAATAAATAAAAAATAATAAAAACTATATAGACATTCAACAACAAACAAAAAAACTAATTACAATAACACAAAACAAAATTACTGAAACTTTAAATAAAATTAACATGAAAGCAGAAAAAAAAATTCCAAGGCAACATTTCTCATTTTTATTTAGTGTAACTTGATGTACTAAAATAAAATTTCAAAAAAATTAAAATGAATAAAAATCTACATAGAAATATTTAAAAACAACAAAAACTAGCTAAAATGACAAAAACACAAAACAAAATTAGTAAAACTTTAACTAAAATTAACATGAAAGCAGAAAATAAAATATTAAGCAGCGCTGATGTTTTCAGCACTGATAAAGATATCAGGAAATGTTTCTTGAGCACTAAATCCGCATTTCTAGTAATAATATTTCACAAAATTAATTTTATTACTTTATTTCTGATCAAATAAATGTATCCTTGGTGTGCATAAGAGACTTCTTTCAAAAGTCTTACTGACCCCAAACTATTTTTGCACACTTTTGGTGACTAAGTAGTGTTTATTTGTGAAATCATATTGTAGTGCTATTCTCTGTAAGATCTTTGTGTTTGGAGTGCAGTGTATCTCTGTGTGTGTGTGTGTGTGTGTGTGTGTGTGTGTGTGTGTGCGTGTGTGTGTGTGTGTGTGTCACGAATCCTGTCCATGCACTTCCGGTCACTCGCCACCAGAGGTCACCCGCTCGCTACATGGACTCTTGCACTACACCTACTGTTGCATGTCACCTCTAGACTACATTTCCCAGCAGCCATTTCACTAATCACATGCTCACACCTGAGACTGATCACACAGCTGATTCCCATTACACCCCTTACTTAAGCCATGGACTTCCTCTCCCTCACTGCCAAGTATTGTTCAGTGTTTATCGCTCATCGTGTGATAGCTGCACTACGGAGCCAGTTACCTGCCCTAGTTTCTAGTTTCTAGTTCATAGTCTAGCCTAGCCTTGTCTCGTGTTTTCCTGTTTCCTGATCTCTGCCTGTGTACCTTGGATTTACCCTTTGCCTGCTGTTCGGATTGTGTTTGCACCTCACCTGGACTACTGCTCGCGTTTACGGATTACCTCTCTTGTCAAGCCCCTTTGGATATTGGTCCCTGTCGACTGACTCACACCCGTTTTGGATACTCTTTGCCTTGCCTGTGATATACCTGTTTACCATTGTCTGAACCTTCCTTGTTTCCTGACCACGCCTTTGTTTAATATAAGCCTTGCACATGGATCCACACGTCTCTCGTCTCATCGGCTCCATAACAGAATACTCGGCCACACGAGGATCCAGCGGCTTTTCTAAAGGACTCTGGCCAGGTATGGACACAGCGAGAATGCTATTAGCTCTCAAGCAGGGCACACGTTCGCTCGAGAGCTATATTTTTGAGTAATTAGAGATCGCTAATTATTCTGATTTACCTGATTGTGCGCTCATAGATTTTTTTTGTGAGGGCATTAACCAGCCGCTCAAATCGCGATTAATCCAGGAAGGTCCCCGTTTGTCTCTAAGTGATTTTATGGACTATGCTTTATTGACTGTCGGTTCTTCATTCACTGTGAGTGTCACAGAGGAACGTGACACCGCACTCACTCGTGTAATGGCGGCCGCACTAGTAAGCGAGCACAAAATGGCGGCAACAGCGGAGCCCGTTCGCAAAATGGCGGCCACAACGAAGCTCCGTCATGTTACAGCTGCCATCCATGAATCCAGTCAAGTCACCGTTGATCTTCATGAGTCTAGTCAAATCACCGTTGATCATAATGAATCCAGTCAAGTCACCGTTGATCTTCGTGAGTCCAGTCAAGTCACCGTTGATCGCCATGAATCCAGTCAAGTCACCATTGATCTTCGTGAATCCAGTCAAGTCACCGTTGATCGTCATGAGCCTTGTCACGTCACAGCTGTTTGTCCAGAGCCTCGTCACGTCTCCGCTGACCTTCCAGAGTCTCTTCACGTCTCCGCTGACCTTCCAGAGTCTCTTCACGTCTCAGCGGATCTTCCAGAGCCTCTTCACGTCTCAGCGAATCTTCCAGAGTCTCTTCACGTCTCCGCTGATCTTCCAGAGTCTCTTCATGTCACCGCTGACCATCCAGAACCACGTCACGTTACAGTTGATCAGCCAGAGTCCTGTTATGCCCTGTCTGTTGCACCCAGATCATCAAGGTCAGCCTTCCAGTATCCCAGTCTGGTATCCAGTGTGAGGGATGCACCACTGGTGTCTACACGTACAGCTGGTATCCCCAAACCAGCTCACTTTAACCCTCCCGTTCTTGCTCCAATTCTCCTGTCCGAAGCGCTTCCCCTGATGGGAATCGCTTTAAGCTGCGTTTGGGCTGCGTACACCACCGCAGAACTGCCCAATGTGGCGGCACCCGCTGCAGCTTCTCCAGAGGTGGCGGCACACGCTGCAGAATCTCCAGAAGCAGCAGGGCTCGCCTCAGCCCCTTGTATGGTGGGGCCGCCCTGCAATGTCCTCTCAGCCTGTCGAGTTGCGGTTGAGGAGACTGTTACTGCTGTAGAACTTCCAGAGGTGGTGGCGACCACTGCAGAACCTCCGGAGGTGTCAGTGGTATCCACTCACCAACTCTCATCTTGCTTTGTCACGGCCACGGAGGCCGTCCGTGATTCCTCGTCCTGTCCTGTCCTGGCCAAGGAGGCCATCTGTGAATCCTCGTCTTGCCCTGTCATGGCTAAGGAGGCCGTTTGTGAACTCTCGCCCTGTCCTGTCACGGTTAAGGAGGCCGTTTGTGAACTCTCGCCCTGTCCTGTCATGGCTAAAGAGGCCGTCTGTGAACTCGCGCCCTGTCCTGTCACAGCTAAGGAGGCCGTTTGTGAACTCTCGCCCTGTCCTGTCACGGCTAAAGAGGCCGTCTGTGAACTCACGCCCTGTCCTGTCACGGCTAAGGAGGCCGTTTGTGAACTCTCGCCCTGTCCTGTCACGCTAAAGAGGCCGTCTGTGAACTCACGCCCTGTCCTGTCACGGCTAAGGAGGCCGTTTGTGAACTCTCGCCCTGTCCTGTCACGCTAAAGAGGCCATCTGTGAACTCTCGCTCTGCCCCGTCATGGCTAAGGAGGCCTGGTGGGCTCCAGTTCCGTCTGCTCTGCTGTGGAGGTCTTCTGTCCCGTCTGCTCCGCCCTGGTGGGCTCCTGTCTCGTCTGCTCTGCCCTGGTGGGCTCCAGTCCCGTCTGCTCTGCCCTGGTGGGCTCTAGTCCCGTCTGCTCTGCCCTGGTGGGCTCTAGTCCCGTCTGCTCCGCCCTGGTGGGCTCCAGTTCCGTCTGCTCCATCCTGGCTTCCTGCTCTGCTGATTCTGCCCTGGTTCCCTGCTCCGCCTTGGTACCCTGTTCTGCCGGCTCTGCTTCGGTCCCCGACCACTCCACTTCCACATGGACCTGGCCCTCCGTCCCTCCCCCTGTTCCGCCTCTGCTCCACCTCCCTCCTGGATTGTATAGGAGAGTCTGGAAGCCGCTCCTTGGGGGGGGGCTATGTCACGAATCCTGTCCATGCACTTCCGGTCACTCACCACCAGAGGTCACCCGCTCACTACATGGACTCTTGCACTACACCTACTGTTGCATGTCACCTCTAGACTACATTTCCCAGCAGCCATTTCACTAATCACATGCTCACACCTGAGACTGATCACACAGCTGATTCCCATTACACCCCTTACTTAAGCCATGGACTTCCTCTCCCTCACTGCCGAGTATTGTTCAGTGTTTATCGCTCATCGTGTGATAGCTGCACTACGGAGCCAGTTACCTGCCCTAGTTTCTAGTTTCTAGTTCATAGTCTAGCCTAGCCTTGTCTCGTGTTTTCCTGTTTCCTGATCTCTGCCTGTGTACCTTGGATTTACCCTTTGCCTGCTGTTCGGATTGTGTTTGCACCTCGCCTGGACTATTGCTCACATTTACGGATTACCTCTCTTGTCAAGCCCCTTTGGATATTGTTCGCTGTCGACTGACTCACACCCGTTTTGGATACTCTTTGCCTTGCCTGTGATATACCTGTTTACCATTGTCTGAACCATGTTTGTTTCCTAACCACGCCTTTGTTTAATATAAGCCTTGCACATGGATCCGCACGTCCTCTCGTCTCGTCGGCTCCGTAACAGTGTGTGTGTGTGTGTGTGTGAGTGTGTACTGGTTTTTGTGGTTTACGGGGACAAAATTTGTATAATGACATGGGTATGACAGAGGTATTAAAATTTGAAGGTGGTTTATGAGGACACTGCCTATGTCCCCATAATTCAAAAGGCTTAAAAAACATACTAAATGGTGTTTTTTTGAAAATCTAAAAATGCAGAAAGTTTCATGTAAGGGGTAGGTTTAGGTGTAGGGTTGGTGTAGGGCAATAGCACATACAGTTTGTACGGTATAAAAACCATTACGCCTATGGAGAGTCCCCGTAAACCACAACACAAATATGTGTGTGTGTGTGTGTGTGTGTGTGTGTGTGTGGTGCAGTGAGGTAATTGCGTTGCAGCTACTGACTGCCCATCTGTGTGACATGTTTATTACTGGCAAGAAACACATGCTGTCAATGATCACTTATTCTTAGGGCTTCAGTTATCTCAACATTAGGCCCCATTAGTATTCTCTGGAAACCAATTCAATTAGAGCCCTCCTGGGTCCCACAGATGCCATTTATCTGAGAGAACAGAGCATCAATCACACTGAGAGTTTATCAGCTGTCTGAGCAAAGCACAAGAAAAGTGTGTCTGTGCCTAATTTCCTTTACGACACACTTTATGTATTATTCATTCGATTATTAAACTATGATCTTCAAAAGTGATCCTTTTGTGAATAAATAATGACAGAATGATAATTTTTGCATGAACTATTCCTTTAAGGTCTCTATCTGCTCTGGTCTGTACAGACACACCTGCTCAGAGAGACGTAAGGCTGCAGACCTTGCTTTAATCCCGATACAACGCTCTCAGGATTACAGCTGCTATCTTACAGTCACCTGCTGCCTCTCCAAGGTGATCACACACATGCTCCCTGCTTTATCCCAAAGATACATATCATGACTATTATGGGCTTTTCAGTGAAAAAGGAAAGGATGTTCTGTAAAGCAGCTTGTCCTTATGGTGGTTTCATGTTCTTTAAATCATCATAAAGGTTTAGCTAAAACACAAATGCAAAGGTAACTTTCAAACTGTGCTTCTTTGAGGTGATAGATTTTTGTTGTTGTTGTTGTTGTTGTTCTTATAGATTTGGTGTGTGGATTTTTTGTTCAAATGCTACAACACTTCATCCTATCCTTTCTTTGTATGCAGAGATTCATATGTTGATTTCTACAGATCACAAAACAGTGTCTTTATTTGTCTACACAAAGACAGTTATTTTAAATGCTCTTTTTATTTTTTTTTTGTTAATCCTATAATTTTAATAAAAATTCTCATTACCAAACAATAGTGATTCTTTATTTAATATACAGGTGCATCTCAATAAATTAGAATGTCGTTGAAAAGTTCATTTATTTCAGTAATTCAACTCAAATTGTGAAACTCGTGTATTAAATTCAGTGCACACAGACTGAAGTAGTTTAAGTCTTTGGTTCTATTAATTGTGATGATTTTGGCTCACATTTAACAAAAACCCACCAATTCACTATCTCAACAAATTAGAATATGGTGACATGCCAATCAGCTAATCAACTCAAAACACCTGCAAAGGTTTCCTGAGCCTTCAAAATGGTATCTCAGTTTGGTTCACTAGGCTACACAATCATGGGGAAGACTGCTGATCTGACAGTTGTCCAGAAGACAATCATTGACATCCTTCACAAGGAGGGTAAGCCACAAACATTCATTGCCAAAGAAGCTGGCTGTTCACAGAGTGCTGTATCCAAGCATGTTAACAGAAAGTTGAGTGGAAGGAAAAAGTGTGGAAGAAAAAGATGCACAACCAACCGAGAGAACCGCAGCCTTATGAGGATTGTCAAGCAAAATCGATTCAAGAATTTGGGTGAACTTCACAAGGAATGGACTGAGGCTGGGGTCAAGGCATCAAGAGCCACCACACACAGACGTGTCAAGGAATTTGGCTACAGTTGTCGTATTCCTCTTGTTAAGCCACTCCTGAACCACAGACAACATCAGAGGCGTCTTACCTGGGCTAAGGAGAAAAAGAACTGAACTGTTGCCCAGTGGTCCAAAGTCCTCTTTTCAGATGAGAGCAAGTTTTGTATTTCATTTGGAAACCAAGGTCCTAGAGTCTGGAGGAAGGGTGGAGAAGCTCATAGCCCAAGTTGCCTGAAGTCCAGTGTTAAGTTTCCACAGTCTGTGATGATTTGGGGTGCAATGTCATCTGCTGGTGTTGGTCCATTGTGTTTTTTGAAAACCAAAGTCACTGCACCCGTTTACCAAGAAATTTTGGAGCACTTCATGCTTCCTTCTGCTGACCAGCTTTTTAAAGATGCTGATTTCATTTTCCAGCAGGATTTGGCACCTGCCCACACTGCCAAAAGCACCAAATGTTGGTTAAATGACCATGGTGTTGGTGTGCTTGACTGGCCAGCAAACTCACCAGACCTGAACCCCATAGAGAATCTATGAGGTATTGTCAAGAGGAAAATGAGAATCAAGAGACCAAAAAATGCAGATGAGCTGAAGGTCACTGTCAAAGAAACCTGGGCTTCCATACCACCTCAGCAGTGCCACAAACTGATCACCTCCATGCCACGCCGAATTGAGGCAGTAATTAAAGCAAAAGGAGCCCCTACCAAGTACTGAGTACATATACAGTAAATGAACATACTTTCCAGAAGGCCAACAATTTACTAAAACTGTTTTTTTAATTTTTTATTATTGGTCTTATGAAAAATTCTAATTTGTTGAGTGAATTGACGGGTTTTTGTTAAATATGAGCCAAAATCATCACAATTAAAAGAACCAAAGACTTAAACTACTTCAGTCTGTGTGCACTGAATTTATTTAATACACGAGTTTCACAATTAGAGTTGAATTATTGAAATAAATGAACTTTTCCAAGACATTCTAATTTATTGAGATGCACCTGTATATATATGTATTAAATATATATTAATATAGAAATATATTAAAATAATTTGTGTTTTTCTTTAGTAAAGTAATTATTTATTTTTTGAATGATTAATATCTTATTTAAAAAATAAAATCATAAAACAAAATCTACAATAAGGCAGTATGTCAAATAATCAAATAATCTTTAACTGTTTTAGACGATGTATATTTTTCTTTATTTATCATTTTTAATGATCTGTACTTTATTTAGGGGTCAGTGTTGTTTTGGAATGACATATGGGGGAATAAATTAAGAGTTTGGTTCCAAAACGCTCTAAATCCATTTTGATTAATTTGAGTAAAAATGTGTTTTCTTTACGAAGAAAGTGGCAAGATGAAAACCACTATTTTCTGTTTCAAACTTTCACATAGCATCTTTAGGTTATAATAACATTAAAAATTCAAATCCAGATTTTGATTTTCACAGATTTATTATAAACTTGTATTGTTTTTTCCCAAAATGCAATAAATCCATGATACGTTTTTTAGTTTATTTTTTTTAATTTATTTATTTTTCCAAAATGCAATAAATCCATTGAATCAATATGAAAGTTATTTTTCATATTGAAAAAAAAAACCACAACATAGTAAGTTGATCCACATATGACAGCCTCTGAACTTGGTCATAATCTTATATACAGGCACTGGACTAAAAATACATTCATCAGTCATCGCTCCCAAAATGAATTCAACGGGTCATCTTGTTTGCTATAAATTAATTACAACAATAAAAGAAACTTTCATCATGAACAAGAACATGCACAACAATATCACATTAGACCACAGAAATTCCAAAATGACATTTCCCTTACATTCAACTTCCAAAAGTGCATTCATCTTTAATGTTACATTCATTTAGTTGACTACGTGCTATATGCTGTATTAACAAAAACATAAATGGCATTAATAAAAACAATAACACTGACAAGCTACGCAATATCGCGTTCATAATCGAATGCGATTCATCTGCGATTATGATCGTGATATTGTGTAGCTTGTCAGTGATCTACGGCTCTGTGTATTAAATGCCGCTCCATCTGAAAGCACGTGATGGAGATTTACCGGTACTATTAATCACAGAATCGGCTTTACTGACGAGATGCACATGACAATCACATGCGATTTATCGTGCAGCCTTTGTTTGTTGATCACAAAGTACAAAGTAGATGAGGAAAACTAGGATGCCTGTGTATTCAAAGCGCCGTCATTACTGTCTAGAGTGCGTGGAATGGCGCGCTGTGATTGGTTGAGCGGATTTATAGGAGACTGGCGTTTGTCGCTGTTTGGAAAAAAACAGAGAAAACATGACCTAATAACTCGGCAGATATCGCATTTTGCGTAAAATTAAAAATGAACTTTTCAATACTGACCAGATACAATACTGATTTGGGCGGAAACTCAATAAAAAAATTAAAAAAAAGGCGTTTATCGCGTTTTGGAACCAAACTCTTCAAATGATTCTGAAAATGATTTTTGGGTAAAAGCTTAAATTATTATTCATTAGTTTTTTATTTTTTTTTATTTATTTTTTTTTTAGTCCTATTATTTTTAATATTGACTCTCACTACCATAATATAGTATATTTTTTAATTATTAAAATCTTATTTAAAAAAATAACTTAAAAACTTGAATTATCATTTATAAGTTTTTTTGGTAGTCCTATTACTTTCAATAATGATTCTAATTACTATAATATAGTAATTACATTTTTAAAAGTATTAAATTATTATTATTATTATTATTATTATATTACATGTAATTTATATTTACACTTTATTTTATATTTATATTACACTTTATTTTACAGTGTTACAGTGTAATTACACATTTAAGTACTGAATAATATTAATTAACTACATGTAGCCTACATATGGTTAGGGTTAGGATTATGGTTTGGCTTAGGGTTACTTGCATGTAATTATGCATAATTTATTGTTATTATAATAGTAAGTACATGTAACGTGTAACAAGGAGACCTTAAAATAAAGTGTTACCATATGTTTTTTGTTTTGTTTTGTTTTGTTATTGTTTTGGACCCCACTGACTAAAAACAGTTGAAATTGAAAGTTGAAAAAAAGTTGAAAATGTTTTTGCAAAACAAGGTTTGGTGTGACATATGGGGGAATAAATGATGACTGAATTTTCATTTTTGGGTGAACTATCCCATTAACTTTAACTAAGCTTTACCCAACTCGCTGCAATCTGTGGCACTTACATACATCAAAAATTCTGATGAATAAACATATTGTGATGATAAATGCAGGCAGCTTTCAGTTGAGCATTTAATCAGAATTGTATCAAAAGCACTTTGCGGCTAAGATGTGGTTGGAGGTTGGAGAGGACATGATTGGCTTAGTCCAGTGCAGAAAGATTGTTTCCTTTGGCCCCGTTCAGCGATTTCCTGCCCTGTGATCATCTCTTCCATATGATTAGACCGATGTGCAGAACATGCCGTCATGTGATGGGCTTATGCCACAGGCCGTCAGTGGGTGTGAGCATAAAGAGAAATGAACTGCAACAGGCTTTGCGAGAGACAGGGTAATTACTGGGAGAGAGCAGTAAAAACCCAACATAATTTACCAGAAGATATTAACATTGGGCCCGATGCCGCAAAAGCAAAGATATTTCTGTCAGCAGCCTACGACAATATTATTTGTTGAAATAGCACAGAACCTCCTCCCTACACACACAGAAACACATATGGCACCACAGCTGAGACACACTGGGCCTGTAATGCAATTACTCCTACAAGATGTCTTTTCATTCAAACCCGACACAATACACAGAAGGTTTTCTACAAAGTCGCAGCTGCTCCTCATTAGTTAATAAAGAGAACAAACTGTAAAGTAGCTGGGTGGCGCAGACGTTGGTGGCAGGTTGAGAGAGGATTTCGATTCGAAATCAATCATTTGTCTGACATATGATCCAGCCAATGGCGTCCTGCTGCGCATAGCAGCTAATTATGCGAAATATTTTGGTTTTAAGCCTCTTACTCAAAGGTATACCTGATCGTCTATAGATAGAAATGTGGAAAGCCAATTACTTTAATTAAAGTGGAGGGCCTGGGATGATCTTGAACCCCTTGGTGTGTGTGAAGCCTTCGGAATGCTTTACACACTAGAAGAGACTCCCTGTCACTCGTCAACACCCAAATGTTTTAATCTTTCCTTCCTCAGTGCGTATTAAAAGATTATGAGCTTTCTGCACGGCTGGACGGCACACAGTCCCTTGTTTTGCAGCTTTCAAAAGTTTTATTTTATTTTATTTGTTTTTGTTAGCCCTATTATTTAAAAAAAGAGTTAAAAATAGTATAATTATTAAATTATTATTTTTTTAAAAGTCTGCATAAAGGCAATATATTATCACCAAAAACCCTAACATATTATACACATAAACTAATATAAAAAATAAAAATGAAATGAAATTTTATATATAAATAAAATTTTATATATACTTTTATATTAAGTTTTTTTTATTTTATTTTATTTGTTTTTTTTAGCCCTATTATTTAAAAAAAGAGTTAAAAATAGTATAATTAGTATATTATTATTTTTTTAAAGTCTGCATAAAGGCAATATATTATCACCAAAAACCCTAACATATTATATACATAAACTAATACAAAAATTAAAAATGAAGTAAAAAATTATAGATAGACAGACAGACAGACAGATAGATAGATAGATAGATAGATAGATAGATAGATAGATAGATAGATAGATAGATAGATAGATAGATAGATAGATAGATAGACAGATAGATAGATAGATAGATAGATAGATCATTTTTACTTTCTCTGTAATTTTATGAATCTAATTTTATTGATAGAAAAAAGGTGCTTAATGAAAATGTCACAAAACTAAAAATATTGTCAGAATTTTTTTTTCCAAAAAAAGGCAACAAAAAACAATAATTAAAAAATAAAAATAAAAATGAAAAATAATATTAAAAAAAGAAAAATCTTCCGATTTTGGGGTGAAAAATTACTCCTACATATGAATAGGTTTCTTACATATAAACCCATAAGATTCACATCCTAAAAGCAACAGAAATCTCAGAACTTACTATAATTATGTGTTTATACTCATGTGTGCTAAAAATATCAGTGTTAGCACGTGTGAGTCTCAGCATAAATCTGTGTATGAAAATGTTGCCACATTACTCCCAGATTCCATTCTGACACTAGACTCACTTGTTGGTCCCCTCTAAAAAAAAAAGTGAGAAAGTGAGAGCACAGGTTTGCATTAACACTCCTTACAGGTAGAGAGCAGAGGCGTAATAGCCTCTTTCAGCACCTAAGCGAGGCGGTGTGCTGCAGTAATCTTTCAGCAACTTGGCTCCCAGCTAACAGGCCTGCTCTGAGAGCGCCTTTCAATTAGCAGTTTATTATTGCAGAGGCCCCACAGCACCGGGCGCTGATAGCCACATGCCAATACTGCTACTGACACTTCGGGGGTAAACGCTGTCACCGGGGGGCGGGGGCATCGTATTAAGGGACAGACACCTCTCACTTACACCATCTGAAACAACCAAACACCTATCTTGCATGGTATTCTTTTCATGTCTGTACTAAAAGCGGTGTATTCTGATGCAAGCGACGCACTTCTCTGTCCTCTCTGATATACATTCACATAAACACGTACACAGACGCACACACCGTCCCTCTCCGTCCCAACCCCAGGCTTCTATCTGCCAATGCGCTTGTAGAGATATTGTTAGCATTCCATTTGCCATTTACATTTTCTCTGCTTGACATAATTGAAGAATGGATGCTCTTATGAAAATTAAACTTGCGGTCCTCCCAGGTTACTGTAACCCTGTTAAAATGTAATGAGATTCTTTATGCTTCTTCTCGTGATTTTTTATTAAATAGAATATCAGTATGACTAATTCCCCGGGCCTAAATGCAGACTGGGACACAACATTATTGATAGGGCAGCGCGTAAGTGGTCTCCCATCCCCAGCCTCTAATGGTCTAATAATGCATTATACCAGTATCAGTGGGCCTGTGGCTTGCAGTGCTTATTGTCGTTATTGAAAACACCTGGCCGGACCATTCATCAAGGTTAAATCAAGAGGGCCCATTTGTTCATTAGCCTGTCACTAAACATCTTTATTTAGTTTTACCGGCCAAAGGTGGATTGCCGGCCCTGGAATTCGGAGTCCTTCCGAACAGGGAGCGATGCTAAACGGTGTCATTGCGGACGAATGATAAAGAGAAACAGATTACAGTTGTTCCCGGAACACAGGCTATTTCCCTGTGTATGAATTCACCGCACTCATTTATCTGGCCGTCCTGCTTATATGGGAGGGTGAAAAACTGCCTGTCTCGTTTTTCTAACCCACACTGACATATAAGAAACAGCCTGAGGAAAAAAAAGCAAAGCTTATTTTGCTCCAGATATTGACGTGTAATTAATACAATATCAGACGCTAATTAATTCTCTGAAATAAATGAGCGAGTCCTCTGAAGCCTATTATGAAATTACTGGCACTGACAACTGAGGTGATTAGTATTTATTATCAAGCCCACAAAAAGGATAGAAGGCGCCCATATGAGCATTTAAGAGCAAATTATATCTCCCTTTAAGCCATTTATTACAAATGAAATCAATAAGGTAATTTTTTATCTTCTCCACTATTATCATCCACAAATGTTAATTTGGAAAGTGAACCTTCATTTAAAGTAAACTGCACCTTGTATACCTATAATTTTTTGTCAAATGTTCTGCTTTTTGTATCATATTCATATACACACCCACACCCACACATATATATGTATATATATATATATATATATATATATATATATATTCACATATATATAGTATATATGTATATGTGTGTGTGTATATATATATATATATATATAATATACATGTACATATATATTATATATATATATATATATATATATATATATATATATAGTTTATAAATAGTTATAATTTTTAATTATACATGTATAATTTAATATGTATATTTCTAATATAACTTAATTTAATAATTATTTAATATTTAATAATAAATATTATTTAATATAATATATATTATTTAATAATAAGAAAATTACATACATCCACACGTGTGTGTATAGTTTTTATTTATTTTTTGACAGAAAAATGAGTGTCAAGATGTGAATATAAACACACACACATACTCATATATGTAATTTTGAATCTCTTCAGCAATACTATATATATATATATATATATATATATATATATATATATATATATCTTATGATATATTTAAATAAATATGTGTGTGTATGTAACTGGCTGTTTTTTTATTTTAAAAAAACTTGAAAATTAATGTATAAATATAATATCATACTATAAAATACAAATTTAATGAGCTACCTATATAAAAATATATACTGTATTTTACAATATTACTACAATGACATTTTCTTTTCAATGTTAATTTAGCCTCTTAGTAAAGATATATACATTTATAATAGTGAGTATGTTACGTAATCTAATCTAATATAGAGAAAAGTTTTTAAACACACCCAGCTTTTACTCTTCCTGGTTGTTTTGTGGCAGAACCAGTGTTTTTTGGCATAGTGGGATCTATTGTGTACTTCTGACAGTTTGAAATATGAGGTCAAAACTGCTGCGGTTCGATATACTGTACACTATTCTGTGCGTTTGATTGTCAATATGCAACAGTCAACAACAGTCACTTCCCACTTCCCAGGTTCACAGAAACCTGAACAATGGAATAATAAAATGGCAGCATTTCACAGAGACTGTAAATGTCATGAGCAATGAGGAAAAAATAATACACACTCACACCTTGGCTACACTGGGCGGAAACCCCGATGCGTTGACAAACACATGCGCTGGTCCGAACCCAGCTGCCAGAGAGGGACACGACAGGGCCTGCTGTGAACCCAAGTTCACAAAACCATATATCTCTCATGGCCACAGCCTCAGCCGTCTGTCAGTGTCCCGGGTCACACAGACCAAAGACAAACAAACACCCGCAGCTGGACCTGCACCTTTCTCAGAAATACACACACAACATCACAATTACGGGTATACATCTTCAGCCACATAAACCTCTGGCTCGGTATGGTCACATTTGGACATGGTGGGTCACTGTGTATGCGTTTTTGCACAACTGCTGATTCTAAATCTTGCAGAGACACATATATATGTTTGGTAAAAAGGAAAAAACTGTATGCAGCCAAAAGGGATGTAAGATAAAAGTAATGTAAGATAAAAGTATATGTTAGGAGATAAATGACTAATATAAATAGTAATGAACATTAGTGAGCAGAATCACAAGGCAATGCAGTGTTTGGGTTAGTGTGGTGTTTATATTGCAGTGAAATGCCAGTAACTCTGGGTGGAGACTGCTCTCACACTGGACACAGATACTGTCGACTGAACGAGAGAAAAGAAAACGGAAAAAGAGGTAGAGCACGAAATCAAGTTGGCTGAATATTGCTTCATATCTCAGTTATATAGCTTAAGATTTTATATAGATGGACATAATTTATAGAGGGTCATTCCTGTTCTTCAGTACCTTCTAAATGTATATATAAATTTTGTAATATAATACAAATAAAATAATGAAATACAAAAATAAAGTGCTACCATATTTTGAAATTTTGAACTTATCAAACAGATTTTTGTATTTTTATCAAACAGTATGGAATGTTTTAAAAGTGACACAAACAAATTAATACAAAAAACAACTACAACGTGACAGTATTTAAAAAAAAAAATCATCATTATAGTTTTCACTAATATTTATACTGTTGTTCTAAAATAAAATAAATAAATAAATAAATAAATAAATGTCATGGCAGTTACTACAAGTGCCAGTGATGTTTAACTGAGACCAGACCAACAAAAACAATGACTGTAACGGCATAATAAAAGACAAATTATGCTATAAACGTCTCACGTATGAGTGACTATACAGTGCTTTAGTGTAAAAAATGGGCATGTTTCTCACTCTGATATTCACTGCAGAAAAAGAAAGACTTGATTGTCTGTCAAAAGAGGGAGAAAACGTCGTGGTGTGGATTAATTTAGTAAAAAGGAGAAAATTATTCTTCATTCCTTTTTAACAATTTGGCATGCGTTTGATGTAGGGAGAAAATTATTTTCAATTGTCTGCATCACTCAAGAAGCCCGAGGAGCTATGAATTGCCAAAAGTGATTTGATTATGTTGAGCCTAATGACTTGAATCCATCTTCACATTTATCCTCTCTACTCAAACAGAGACAATGTTCCTTGTCAGCAAATTTTTACAACTGAATGGCTGTCTCCTGTTTTTCTGGCGATGACAATGAGCTTTTTTGCAGGCCTGTATGTTGCAAAGCACAGTAGTTCTTATTAGAGAGCAGCCTCAGACATCATCATCATCTGCAGCATCTCTCTCTCTCTCTCTCTCTCCATCTCACGGTCAGTCTCTCTCGCTCTGGGTCAGGCCGAGGGCCCGGGAGGGTGGGAGAGCTTCCCTCTGGATTGTTTATTTTAATTTGCGGAGTTGCTGGGGACAATGAACAGTGGTTAGTTGTATGCCTTGGCAGCTGCTGTTAAACAACCCACTCGTCTGATGTTAGGACAGGATTAGGGTTAAGCGTGTGAGTAACGCGTTGATGACGCATTCATGATTGAACTGATCATAATCAGGTCCATAATGATCAACACTTTAACATGAGAAAAGACATGTGTGATCTAATCAGCAATAGATAGTAAAAAGTCTGTCAGATATACAGTAATTCATTATGTGAAATTATTAATTATTATGCAGCCAAGAGCAGAAAGCAACAGAAAAAGAATTACAAAGTGTGTAATTTGGAATGAATGAATGAAATTAATAAATAAATATGATTCAAGAACACTGATAAAAGTAATGAAAAAAGTAAAATTATAAATAGGTTTAAAGATACAAACAAATATCTAAATACATAGAAACCAATATTAAAATTGTAAATGTAATAAATAAATTAATACATTTAAACAAATAAATATTTTGAGTAGGTTTTATGCCCAAGTTAGATTTTATGTTGTCATTATATCCTATCTGCTGAAATCAATAGAAAACACAGATAAACAGAGCCTAAGAAAACATTAAACAAATAAAAAAATAAATAAATAAAATAAAATAAATACTTTTGAAAAACTACACAAACAAACAACAACAAAAAAAAACATAAATATTTGAGAAGTTTTTATGACCCGGTAGAATTTTATGATGCCATTATTTCACTTCTTTTGAAATCAAACGAAAAACACTAATAAACAGATCTTAATAAAAGAAAATAAAACATTAAATACACAAAAATAAATGGAAAAAGTTCAAATAGATACATCTGAAAAAAAAACAATAAATAAATAAAGCCTAATAAAATAAATAAAACAAATATATTTTAAATAAATGTAAATGTAAATGAATCAAAATTTAAATTAGAAATGAAAACAAACAAACAACCTGGAGACTTTTAAAGTAAGATTTTCTTAGATCAACAGTCAAACCAAAATTTATTCAGACACCTTCAACATTTCTCACATTATAACAGTTTATTCGCTATAGTTTAGAAAATGGTAATAAAATATGACAAGAAACTCAAGAGTTAAACTGTGTCAGAACAAATTTATCTTGATAATGTCAGATAACTTTGATAGAAAGGTATGTAGCAAAACATGGTCATGTCAAACTGTCAAATCATATTTTTGGTCCCCAATTTTTTTTTATAAATTTTACTGGTAGTCCACTGTATGAAGAATTTTTGGGTATAATATATCACAGTTTACTTTATTTTGCTATCTTCACTCACATAAATGAACTATAGTGTCCTGCACCCACTACATCAAAAATTATATCTGGTGTCTGAATAATTTTTGGTTTGACTGTACTTAAATTTTATGATGCTAATATTTCCTCTGTACTAAAATTTAAACAAAAAAGTTTTTAAGTTTTAAGACGAACTTAGATTTTCTATTACCTGCACTTCCTCTCTGCTAAAATCAATTGAAAACACCAATAATCATAGTCCTACAATATTAGAAATACACTCTAAAGAGATAAAAACGTGCACAGCCATTTCCATAGTTAGTGTCTCACTTGTCACACCAGCTCAGTGTTTTAGCATTTAACATGGAGTCAAAGATGCCAGCTGACATCCAACTCATGCAATAAATCTAATAATGAAGTCTAGTTTTTAGGGAAGGAGAGAGGTTGCACGCCGGTAGCTTTTATTAGATGATGCTGTCGGAGAAGTCTGATTGGGGAATAAGCAAAGAGGACACCGGAGAGCCTGTGAGACTGAGTGGAAGTGGTGTTTCAAAAAGAGGAAGAGAGAGGAGAGGAGACAGGTGGCGTTTACGCTGCTACCACCGCAATCACAGGAGCGTCCGTCAGAGGGATACTGCTCCTGGCGCGAGGGGGAAAAAAGAGAAACATTTCACCGCTTGCAGAGTAGAAAGTCTGTTGGTGAGGGGGACCCTAATTACATTACCCTAGAAAACTTTTACTTATGGCTAATGGAATTCGTTTAAAATTGAACCATGGGGGCATAAGTACATTTGCATTGATCCATATATGTATAGAGCCAAAGTCAGTCTATCTATTTTGTGAGGGAATTAAAGCGGGTAAGCCCATAGAGCCAGACTGTATAATCCTATGTTCAAAGATCAATACGAGCTGGCCCTCTCATAGGCCTTTTTTATTTGCTAAAATACGTGTATGCGTGGGTGCGCGTTTGTCCGCTGTATATTTTGCCAGCAAATTCTTCTGTGTGTGGGAATTGGCCATCTCCCATGCTTACCTGCTTGTTGGGTGGCAGCCCGGCTCTTTCGTGGCTCTTTGGGGTTTTGCGCGCCTGTTAACGCCATACAAATAAGCAGCGCTGCCCTCCGTTTATTTAGTCTGACACTTGTGACATCCATCGTCTGTAAAAGCCCCTGTGACGGCCCCGGTCCTTAAGAGCAGAACACAAGATTACAGGACACAAGCAGTGAGTAAAATTAACATAGCACATTTTAAAAAGGAAATAAAAAGTACATTTAATAGGAAACGAACATTTCCAGTTAAAGAAAAAATAATGGAATTCTGCTTAATAACATTTCCAGTTTTACATGGAAAAACAAAGCACATAACAAACATGGCAACATGCCCAAATAATGTGTTTTTGTACTTTTTTTTTTTAACTCAATTAATCTATAAATTTATAATACTAAAATATAAATCTAAAGCACTTGTATGGACACAAAATTTCAGAGTATAAAACTCATACTTATACTGTCAATGGTTAAATCTTAGTTGTGGTTTTGCTTTGTTGGTTTCTAATAAGCATTCTTACTCTGAATGAAAATGAAAAAAAAAGAAAAAGAAAAATAATAAGAAGAAGAAAATAAGAAAAAAAGAAGAAAAAAGTCATAGTACGTTCATGAGTCGTATCTGTTTCCAAAGAAAAGATGAGCAGCCATGTGCAAATGATTCGGTTTGTAAATGACAGAAAAATGTAAATCTCTAGCCATTTTATTCTTAATCTTCATATTTAATATATATGTTTATTATTAGAATTTTAATTATATATTTTTATAAGTTTAATTAAATATTAGAAATGTAATTATTTTAAATATATTTTAATATTTTAAACCTTAAAGAATAAACAGATAGACAGAAAGAAAGAAAGAAAGAAAGAAAGAAAGAAAGAAAGAAAGAAAGAAAGAAAGAAAGAAAGAGAACCCACTTTCTGCTAAAACTGAAATTAGAAATTTATCATTTAAATTCAAAAAGTCAAATTAGTGCTAAAATGAAATTCACTGCACCTTTTTAATCACTTGAACTTAATTACTCATAAACAAAATCAAGCTCAAACAAGCAGAAATGACAGAACTATGAATAAGTCATTGTGAGGTTACTGAAAAATATTCATTTATTTTTAATTATACATTTTTATCAATCTACATTTAATGAATGACTTTTTTAACTATAAAAATGACAGATAGTTTATAGTATATTTTGAATGATGTTTTATAGTATTCTGCAGCATTGCTCACATTGCTGGAAATCGGCAATTCTCTCACTGACTGATGTCTGGCCGCTATGTCATTCCAAATCACTGTCTGTGTGAACAAATGAAACTCACTAAAAATGAAATGCAAAGTGGTGCAACTTAATGAATTTAAAAATGTTGTAAGCAGAGAGAAATTCCCACACTTCCAAACACAACACACCTTAACACTTCGCCAGGGTCATCCACTACTGTTCACCTTCCCACTATCACTAACGCTCCACTACAATTAGCGAAGGATGAGAACCACAATGACATTCACTGTGGCTGGCAGAAGGTAAATCTGATGACTAAGAAACCCAACTATGAGATTAGACTCCAGCTCTCCTTCCCTAAGTGCTACTCGCTACAAATGGGACCCTAAGAAGATAATAACCTTACAATTGCTTTTATAGGGATTGAGTTATTCTATTACAAGAGCAAGGCAGAATTGCACCTTTATCCTTATGACTGCAGTACATCTGGGATCACAGCCATCCTCCATTTGTCTGGAATGGAACAGTGATGTTGTGAATGGCAGGGGAATCTGGATGATAAACGAAGATAAATGTTACATGTCAACATGAATTTTAAGCTATCATGAAACAAAGGAACAACTTTATATTTACCATGCTGCTAGTATTGATAGAAAAGTTTAATCACAATGACTGGTGATCTGTGCACAAATTTTGTGAAACAATGCCTATTGTATGAATAAATTGTGGCAATTTCACATTTTATTACAATATGTTATAATGCTGAAATCTATGGAAACTTATTTCTGCAATGAAAATAAAACAACATTTTTTTTTTATCTCAGACTATTTTTTTTGACTATTTTCCTTGCAATTCTGAGTTTATATTTCACAATTCTTTTTTTCCCATCACAATTCTAAGAAAAAGTGTTAATTGTGAGACATTAACTTTCAATTCTGACCTCAGAAAGGCTCCTATATTTTTTTCCCCGTCTCATAAAAAGGTCAGGTATGGAATAATCTCCCTATTCACACCCATAATTACAGCTCTGTTGCCCTCATACAGTTTAGTGAAGCCCTGTGTAGTGAGTGTTGCCACCAAACACCCTAATGGTATTTCAGAGAATCGGCAAACTGGACAGTAAAAGTGAAAAGGGTCTAATGGCTGATATCCTTCCAATGGCACTCCTCTTAACACATAATCCCTTTTGTCATCATCTAATGGAATCAAAGTGGCAGGGCCTTTCCCAAACTCCCCCTCTCCATTTTAAAAACATTACTCGGCAAAGACCAATGTGACCATTTCCCATAAACTTACACTGAAAGAGGGACCAGAGCCAAAACTAGAGATCAGAATATTAAAGAGAACTGGGCCAAAAAGCAACCACCTAGCAACACCTTAGAAACCGCACAGCAACACATTTAAACTCAGAATACCTTAGCGACCACTTAAAAAAACCCTAGGATTGTGGCAACGACTTTTCCACAGATAAACAATACTTATATTTTCTTCAAAAAATGTAAAAATATAGTTTACATATAGTTTACATACATTTTAATACAGTAATATTTACAAATTACAAAGTGATTTACAATTGAGGAATACAAATGAGTAATAAAGCAAGAAAAAATATATATAGCTAGATAGCTAGATAAAGATATAAATAATAAAATAGCTAGTTATCACTTTGTAATTTGTAAATATAAGCAACATATATAAATACATTTTTATATTTTTTATATTTATTTTTAATATATTATTTATTACAAATTTAATTTATTTCTTAATTTATTTCTAAATATTTATTATTTTTTATATTTTATCAATATATTTTTAAATAAATAATAATAGTTGTTTTTATTTTTAATATTTCAAATAACGTCAAATGAGGAATACAGCAAGAATTTTTTTTCACTATCAAATTTATATTTTCTAAATTAATTTATTTTTAAATGTTTATTTATTTATTGGTTCACATTTCAGAGAGCGTATTCTAAAATATAAATTAATTAAAAGTTAATTAAAAGTCATTATATAAAGCCATAGTACGTGCAGCATCTATTTCCAAAGGAAAGATGATGAGGAGATGTGTATTCAAATGACTTGTTTTCCAGACATGAGTTGGTCTGATTATGCTGCTGTCTATGAAAGGGGATTAACGGAGGCCTTATCGAACGATTTGACTTGACACGGCTCAATCCTGCAGGTCCTGCTCAGGAATAATCATATCTGAATACAGTTACCCTTTATGCTACTAATCCCTTTAGTGGCTCATCAATAGCTTTCAGATGTGAGGAAAAGCTTGAAGTCTGAGGTGTTAAAAGTCCCCGGGACAAGACAGGTGAAAAGGGGGTCAGTTAACTTTAGGAGCACCGATCTGGGGTAAATTACCCAGCAAAAAAAACCCCAAAAAAAACAGTAGAATAAATAAACATTAGGCTGGAAATGAGCTGTCGTGCAGAAATCATTTTCTGGCATGGTGACAGACAGACTTCTCGACCACCCGAGAAAATCCATATCCACAGTCTTCATGCTTCTGTTGAGCCGAGGTTTAGGCCGTCCTCACAATGCCAGGATGCTGAGCTGTTTCGAGAGAAAACAGAGCATGAATCATCATGTATGGGGGTTTTGGCTGTGCACGAGGGTGGCCGGACAAACTGGTGTCACCAGATGTGCTATTTTAAGCATGCCACCACCAGGCAAAGGAAGAAGCGGTTGTATTTCATTTCAAATGTGCTATTGAGGTCTTGTTCAGGAAGAGCCTGAGGAAATTAGTCTGGCAGGAAGCCACGGGGGTCCAACTCCCTTTCACACAGTAATGGCTACCGGGCAGCGAGCAGTGACCTGAGAGAATCATATCATATCAGTGATAGTACGTTTGAGAGTCAAGAAACATCATGTACATCATAAGAACATGTTTGACACCCAATATGCTCACATAAAAATAGAAAAATTAAGATTTAATAACACCTATTTTCTTCTGTGGAAAACAAAAGGAGAATTTCCCTACTGTTTTCTAATGAATAAGACAAAAAAAGCACGAGAACTGTGTGAAAAGCATGGTTGTGGTGTGTACACTTAAAAATAATGGTTCTTTAATGACAACTTGGAACCTTTAACATCCATGGAACCTTTCCATTCCAAATTTTCCATTTTAAAATGTCCTTCACACTAAAGGTCATTGCACACCGAGTCCGAAATTTTTGCTTGCGTTTTTCCGTTTTTTCGTATTCCCCATCCTTTCCTATCAAAATGCATGCTACGGATGTGAAAACGCAGAAAATCGAACCTGATTCGAATTTTTTTTGACAGATGAAAGTTTCGGAGGCATTGTGCAAACGTGATTGACACAACGTGAGGTTGTATTTATTTTTTAACGTGCTAAAATTTCGGACTCAGTGTGCAATGACCTTAAGAATAAAATTGATTCTTTTAAGAACTGTTCACTTAAAGGGAACCCAAAATGGTTCTTCTGTTGCATTGCCACAAAACCCCCTTTTGGAATCATTATTTTTAAGAGTGTTTGCAGTAATAATGGACAGAAAAAGGTGATGTTGAAAACGATGTTGCTCTCCCAATGCTTAAATTTATCAAACTCAGGTTTCAGGTCAGAATTTATGTTGCTACAGCCAATATCCCTGCGTCTATAAGTGGGGATTACTCTAAGATAGCTTTCAGTAATTTGCAGCTTATCAAAAAGAGCACTTTTCTGCCAGCTACTTTAAGAACACTTATAACAAAGAGGTCAGACCTGGAGAATTTCAGGCAAGTTCACACAAACAGACACCCTGAAACGCACACACACATACATGCTACTGCCTCCATCTGTCTGTCTCCTCTGCTTTGTTAAATAAACATGGCCTCCTTATCATAAATGAATATTTACTTCATGATTGGAGACTACTGTTCAAAAGTTTGGGGTTGGTATTAAACATAATAAAACAGTAATATTTTGAAATATTAATTCAATTTAAAACAACTGTTTTCTATTTGAATATATTTTAAAATTTATTCCTGTGATGGGAAAGCTGAATTTTCAGTATCATTATTCTAGTCTTCTGTGTCACATGATCCTTCAGAAATCATTCTAATATGCTGATTTGCTGCTCAAGAAATGATTCTTACTATTATCAATCTTGAAAACAGTTGTTCTGCTTAACAACTTGGAATATCTGGAAACCATGATACATTTTTTTTTCTGGATTCTTTGATTAATAGAACATTTAAAAGAACAGCAATTTTTTTGTAACAATAAACAAGTCTTTACTGTCACTTTTTTTTCTACTCGCACAAAATTCCGACCCAAAAACTTAGAACAGTAATGTAATAATGTATGAATGTCATTGAATTAGACGGCAAAATATTAAAAGTGGCGTCAACTTTTCTGAGCCATCTGAAACCCCATAAAATGGCTTGACAAGAGCAGTTCTTCTAATGTTGATGTGTTTCCTACTGAAACAGGAAGATGGGTTGAATGAATGAATGAATGAATGAATGAATGAACGAACAAACAAACAGGGAGTGCAGGACAAGTCAACCATTTTTGGTCAATTTTGTTTTGTTTGTTTATTTGTTTGTTTTTTCGTTCATTCACTCATTCATTCATTCATTCACACCAACTTCCTGTTTCAAAAATGTTTTTTAAATTTAGTCTTTCATTTTGATCCATTTTCCTGAGATGAAGAAAGACTACAATTAAAAAGCATTTTTGAAACAGGAAGTTGGGGTGAATGATTGAATGAATGATTGAATGAATGAACAAATGAACAAATGAATGAATGAATGAATGAATGAAAAACAAACAAACAAACAATGAGTGCAGGACAAAACAAAGAAAGTGTAAATTACAAAAAAAAAGATAATTTTGTAAAAATGCAAAAATTTAAATTTTTAAGATGTATACATTTTTATAATGTATTTTTTCACCTGTAGAAAGAGAAAAAAAAACAAAAATGAAATTAAAGACAAAGAAATTTGACTTTCTTTTAAAATCTAACTTGAAACGTGTTATCTTTCTTTAAATTACAGTAAATTCTATTAGATTTGATATTTTGTTATCTAATGCAGTGACATTCATATATATTTCAAGTGTGTCTTGAAAGTCCAAGTACTTTTTGGGGCCACTTGAATCTTTAAAACAAATGGGTTTTAAAGAACATGGATTTAGACACGTGCATCTTTTGCTATTTCCCCCTGATATTCTCACTTTGTTAGATCCCTCAAAAATCACACAGGTTCTGCTCACACCACATCCAGCAGCCCTTTAGGACTTACAGTCACGTCTCCTTCACTTTAGTCTCCTGATCTCTTCTCGCCTCCCCAATTACAGCACTAATTTCCCTAATGGAGCATTAATGGACAAACAGGCTGCTGAAGCGACGAGGGAATAAAGCTCACTGCTCAGCATAAAGCGAGCGAACACAACACAAGCCTATTAGATTTCACAAACAATGGCACTGTGATGCCTTTCCCGAGAGACAAACATCTCCCAAGTAGCAGTCACGGCTACTTAGCATGCGAGACGGGAACGCCGAGGCTTGTTTGCATGTCACGGTGTGACCTTGGTGTGAGCACCAGCTATCGGTTGCACTCTCCACGTGCTCGCTGTCGTGGTGATTATCTGTGTTGATTCTCAAACGGATTGTATCCAGTGCTTTCTAGTGCTTTAAGGACCAACGAGTTGATTTGTGTGGCATATTAGGGAAAATTAACTTCATTGCCAGGTTACCATTGCAAGCTCTCGTATCCAGACAGCCATGAGCGAGTCGTTTTTTTTGTGTGTTTGAAGATATGTCTCTTGAGCTGATATGTCAGCTTGGGAAAGCTTTGAAGTTGTGCCCAGTAAAAACGGGAACGCTGAAAGATGAGTAGCTGTAAGATCAGTTGTACTTAGATATCGGCATTGAAGAAGGGAAGGTGTCAGGAAAGTCCAAACAAAAAGATCACCACAGCGGCACCAAGACCCTCTTCTTATCCTAGTCATTCACTCTCACAAACACACACAGCTACATCACTTTTCCGTTGCACCAATAACAGTCAAACACTGGACACAGAAGTCACATTGTTGGGAACAGTGTTTGATAATTAATAGGAAATAGCAGAGAGGGATATAATCTGTTAACCCGGCATGCAGGATCACTAATATCTAACACAAAATACAATGATGGTAAAAATCAACACAACCACTTATTTAAGGACAGAGGTTCACACATGTAAACACCACAAAATCTCACTTCTTTTAATTAAGCCAACAGATGCATTTAAAGGCCAACACACACACGCACACTTTCTGTTTTAAACATACGTTTGGTTGGAGCCACAGAAAATCTAATTACTACAGGCTTTGTGTCCTTGGCACACAAGTCAGTAAAAAATACTGAGAAATTATACCTTAATGGAAGTAAAATATCCAGCCAAAAACATATTTGAGTGAAAGTAAAGAAATTAAATAAATTCTGCAATTTTAAAATGGATTTCATTGGCAAATAAATAAATAAATCTGTGTATGTTTGTATGTGTGTGTATATATATATATATATATATATATATATATATACTGTATATATATACTGTATATATATAGTAGTCAACATTTGAAATGGATCAAAACCTTTCATCAAAGTTGTCCTAAAACAAAAACAATATCCATTCTTGTCTTAGGACAACTTTGATGAACTTTTTGGATCCACTTCAAATGTTGACTACTGTATATATATATATATATATATATATATATATACAGTTGTGCTCAAAATTATTCATATCCATGGTAAATATGATCAAAGGCGGCTCTGAAAATAAAACTGCATCATTAATCCTTTTGGTCTTTTATTTTAAAAATTTACAAAAATCTAACCTTTCATTGGAGAATAAGAATTTAAAATGGGAGAGAAATCTCATTATGAAATAAAGGTTTTTCTCTAATACACATTGGCCACAATTAATCATACCCTTTTATTCAATACTTTTTGCAACCTCCTTTTGCCAAGATAACAGCCCTGAATCTTCACCTATAAAGCCTGATGAGGTTAGAGAACACCTGACAAGAGATCAGAGACCATTCCTTCATCTAGAATCACTCCAGACCCTTTAGATTCCCAGCTCCATGTTGGTGCTTCTTCTCTTCAGTTCACACCACTCATTTTCTATAGGGTTCAGGTCAGAGGACTAGGACGGCCATGGCAGAAGCTTGGTTTTGTTCTCAGTGACCCATTTTTGTTTTGGTTTTGATGTTTGTTAGTGGATCATTGTCCTGTTGGAAGATCCAACCACGGCCCATTATAAGATTTCTAGCATGGACAGTCAGTTTTTAATTTTTTATATGTTGGAATTTAATTGAATCCATGATGCCATGTATCTAAACAAGATGTCCAAGACCTCCTGCAGAAAAATAGGCCCACAACATTAAAGATACCGCAGTATATTTCATTGTACACATGGGGTACTTTTTTATCCCTGTGTGCACCAAACCCTTCTTGAGTGTTTGCTGCTAAAAAGCTCTTTTTTTTAGAAGCCAGAAACCATAGAAGCCAGTGCTATTTGAAGTTCCAGTCATGTCTGACATCAGAACCCCCGGAAAAACATGTGGTGATGTAGGTGTTGTTTTTTTTTTTTTGTTTGTTTTTTTTTTTTTTTGAGGTTTTCTGACCCTAAGATTCAACTAATCTCTGCAATTCTCCAGCTGTGATCCTTGGAGAGTCTTTGGCCACTCAAACTCTCCTCCTCACCGTGAATTAGGACGATATAGACACGCATCATCTTCCAGACAGATTTGTAATATCTTTAGTTGATTGGAACCTCTTAATTATTGCCCTGATGGGGGAAATGGGGATTTTTAATGCTTTAGCACTTTTCTTACAGCCACTTTTTAAATCTGTGAAGTTCAACAATCTTTTGCTGCACATCAGAAATACATTCTTTGGTTTTACTCCTTGTGATCAATGATTAAGGGAATTTGGCCTTTGTGTTCCTCATATTTATAATCCTGAAACAGGAAGCCAAGGGTGGACAACTCACCCTGGTGTGATTAAAAAATGTAAATATGAATAGGAATATACTTCCTATTATGAGATATTTTACTCATAAGAATGTCTAGGGGTGCCAATAATGGTAGCTAACATGCATTGGAGAAAAACATTTATTTCATAATGTGATTTTCCCCCACTTTCACTTATTATTTTTTTTTTTAACTTCAATTAAAGGTTAGACTTTTTTTTAAAAATTTAAATGAAAGATCAAATGGATAAACAATGCAGAATTATTTTTAAAGACTTCTTTGATCATATTTACCAAAGGTATGAATAAATTTGAGCACAACTGTGTATATATGTATGTATGTATGTATATATATATATATATATTCCTTGTATATATAATATATAACTATTTATTTATATATAATTATTTATAACTTTTTACATTAAGTATATGTCTGTGTTGTTGAATTGTAACATTGGAAGGGTGGTGTCCGATTGAAAGACGGCAGAAATAGACTCAAATATATTTGATCAGAAAGAGAAACAGAAGTTAATAAGAAGTTAGAATAGTACTTTTATAACAAAAGAAAGTCTAATATCTACTTTTAAGGTAAAGCTAATGACTCACCCTTCACACTTTGTTTTATGCAGCTTAATAAATTGTGTGTTAGATACCATGCATAAATGAATCATACAGTATATGTCATGTAAAAGTGATGTGGGTGTATTTACTTATTTACTTGTACAACACTGTTTACCATCATCTATTATTTATTTGTTCACTGTCCAACCCAGAAGTAGGAGCTTTTAGTTCCACCTGAAGGCATCAAAAAATAAATAAAAAAATAATTAATCAATCAGAAATATGATTCAGCAAAAGTACAATTCACTTTCAATAGCAATCAAGTAAAAAAGTACAAAACCCCCTAAAATACATAAATTAGGTAATAAAGTACAATTATTCAAGTACTTTATATCCCTGCTGGAGTGACAGGTCTGGAAAACATGAACTGTGGGAGGGAGGAAGGGGCGACGGACAAGTTCAGCAGAAAGAAAAGAAAGCAAGTCAAGAGAGCAGAGAAACACAGCCGCTCTAATCTCAAGTCTGGCTCCACAAACAGTTTGGGTGAGAAGCTCCAGAGGTCAGCTGGACCTGGGATCCAAATTCACCTTCTGAGGAGCAAACGGCCGCTCCCAGATGACTCACGCTGGAAGGCCTTCTCCGGTGACATCATCTTGAGCGGAAGGAGAACAAGAGTCAATATGCAAAGAATTGGCTTGAGAAAAGAACCTACAGTCCTGGTGCAGAAAACAATGTCTATGATTTATGGCACTTCAGCAGGTCCAACTCATGAGAAATGGTGGGTTGCAATGCATTACAAGTAACTTGTGTTACATCATTCAGTTCTTCAACACCGTACAGGCCAAGGACCCCTGCAAGGGTGTAAAATCCAGACACAGTGCTACTGTTCTGGAAGAACAAGAGCATCAGGCAGCAGATGGTCAGAATATGAACCCTAACCCTGCTCACATACTCGGACTACATGCTCTTTTGGCCCTGTTCCGCTGTGGTAAATTCAAAGGAGGGCAGATAAGAGCTGGAGCCAAAGAGTTATAAAGCTGACTGTCTGTTTGCATTCCTCACATCTCTCAGTGCCTCCTACCACACTTAAACACTCACACTACAACACACACATGCAACAGTCATACAGTACCGATACATTAGAAAGACTGAAAGTAGTGAAGCATAAATTTTCCATTTTAAGTCGTTGTTTGTTGCTCGCAACTTAAGAAGTGGTGAAAGCGGAATATAAATGGAAATATTAGCATCATACATAAATTACAAATGTTGGCTTTGAAAATCAAACTGTAATAATGGCAGAGTTAAGGGCTAAATTTTATTTTTTTATTTTTATTGTTTTATCAAAATACTGTTCTGGGGCAATCCAATTTTTTTTAAATATCTACTGAACAGTGTATTCCAGTATCCAATTTTTTTTTGCGTTGCACTGGACATTTGGACTTCAGACTGCATAGATCAGTGTGAAATGAATCATTTTTGCTACGGAAAAACATAATCCTTGGAACAAGAAGTGAGTGAGAGATTAATATTACATAAATGCACTCATTTTACTTCATTTATCTTAGAAAACCTTCACATATTAAACTACTTATTACAGCATTGCAGGTTGTTTTATTTTGTTGTCCAAATGAATTGCACAACACAGGTAAACTATTTGTAAAATAAACATCATATCTGCAATATGGTGCACTGATTAAAGTAATAGTTCAACCAAATAAAAAAAGACAATTGTCATCATTTACACTAAGATTTTTTAAAGAATTTAAGAAATTAACAGCAAAAAGCCTTAACTTGATCAAAATTGACAGTAAAGACATATACAATGTTGCAAAAATATTATAATTTAAATAAATGCTGTTCTTTAGAAATTTCTATTCATTAAAGAATGTATCACAGTTTGCATAAAAAATATTAAGCAGCACAACTGGTTTCAACATTGATAATGTTTCTTGAGCAGCAAATCAGCATATTACAATGATTTCTGTTTCAACTGTATGGTTGGCTAAATAAATGCATTCTTTTCTTGAATTTCTGTCCTTAAAATATTCATGCTCCAAATAGACATAAAGAATTGAACCCACACAATTCGACTGGTATACTCCAAGTGTTCTGTAGTGACATGATCACTGAAGTGACAACTATCCCTTTAACAAGAAAAAAATAATGACAAACAAAAGTGTAGTGAAAAGGCAAGTTTTATGTGCCATTTGTGCACTCTATAGGCAAAATTAGTTCTTGTATATGTTGTTTATGTGAAACACATTCAAGCAAAACTCTTCTCAAACCTATATGCTAGTTCATGAAATACAGCCCCACGCCAAGCTGGAGGAAAAATGCTGTGAATACCTAGGTTGACATGAAAATAACCTCTAAGTAAAACAACATCCGATTTCCCAGAGTATGAATGAAAAGGCTGCTGCTTTTACATACTACTTAATGTTTGTGAGTGTTGCCTTTAACCTTTTGGCAACACTGTTTTGCTAAGGAACAGAAAGTGCCCTGTGTCAATAACCTTGCTAGTGCTCTCTTTTGTTCTGAACTTGGCAGTTCCTCCACTATATGGCCAGGAGAAAAATTTGCTGTTCCTCAATGGGAAAAGAGCAGGCTGCTTTCCTCTGTCAGGATAATCACTGAAAAACATTTTTTTTTAAAAAAAACTTTAAAGTAAGTGTTTATGCAAAAATTTACATTTTGTCATCATTTACTTACCCTCATGTCATTACAGCTTTGTCATTACACCCTCATGTCATTACAGCTTAATGCAGGTTGTCCTTTTCTATGCAGTCACAATGAATGGGAACTGAAGATTTCAAGCTTCAAAAAATGACAACAAAGCACCATAAAAGTATCAAGTGTAAAAGTGGTTCATCTGACTAATATGATAGCTTTGCTTGAGAAACAGAACGTAATAGCAAAGCTATTCAGTGATTATTTTACTCATTCAGTGACCAGGAAGCTGGTTCATTGAGCCAGTGAGTTGAACTCAAGAATGAGATCAGTTTGATTCAACAAATCATTGGTTTTGCGAACTAACACAAAGATATCATATGGCATCAGACGTGGAGTATTGTGCATGAGTCATTTAGAACACTTTAATGATACTTTATGGCACTTTTGCACCTTTTTAGGTGCTTGAAATCTCGGATACACATTCATTGTAATGGAAAATGGAAAAGAGCATGGAAAAGTCTCCAAAATTTCTCCTTTTGTGTTACAAAAAGAAATGTAAAGTAACACATTGAATTAAATGTGAAATTTGAAAGCAGAAATTCTGAAATAGCATTTTCAGGTAAACCGTGGTCCAATAATCTTTATTTTACTTACAACTTTGTTTTTACAATGTGTATGAAATGACATAAGGATTAGTAAATAATGGCAGATTTTTCACTTTAATGTTCAAATATTCCTTTAAGAAATTATTTTCCAATGAGAGGAAGTCTAAACTCACCACAATAAAGTGTTTGAATGAATAGGGATTGTCTTTAAATTTCCAAATAACACAAGTGAAAGCTACTGGGTAATTATAGCATTTGGCTTTCCACACTGCCCTGAGGACTTAGAAATCTGTTTTATGACAAGAATACAGTTTTACCAATACAGCACACCTCCGAAACCACAAAAAGTCATTCCTGACAGGATGTTAGTTGCTTTTAACAGATACCTCCGATCATAAGTGTTAATTGATGGATATATGCAACCCATTTATTTTATTTCTGACGGCTACAATAGATGAACTTTTGCTTTCATATTCATCTTTGTTGTACTGGAAGAAAAGATTAGACTTCAAATGTTCTTACATTCAAATGAATCACATTTCTGCTGTGCCTCAGGGGTCACGTTCACTTTCAGTAAGAACATAAGCTACCCATGATTCCAACTGTCATCATTTCCATTCAAAGACTTTGATGTATGGAATTATGCCATTTACACAGATAGGAACAGAGTAATGACAGCTGAAGCTTTGAGAGGATTTGGAGACAATAATGAAGCACTCTTTGCACTTCTCTTTGCATTTTCTCACACAAAGGCACAGTTTAAGTTTCCTCTCCTCACTAAGGCCCCCAGGACAAGGCAAAGAAACTTCACTTTTGAGAAGATCCATCTGGACACTTTGGTCTCGTAATTGTGAGCATTCTTACATGACTAAATTCATACTGCATAATAACACCTCAGGTTGTGAGGAGCATCCGATCTTTGTGTTTAAACCAAGAACCAAATGTTACCTGTGCAAGAAGCTCAGGTGATTTAATGCTGACACCTGGAGATTATGTGAAATTATGGAAAGTGTGTGTTGCATGAGGAGAGGTAATTACGTCTGATAGCCATCGGAGAGGGGGGGCGACCGCAGGTCTCCTCTGTTAATCTCGGACCAGTTGTGGCCAATTAAAATCCCACCCGGCAGCCAAGACTGATGGAGCTGTGGACGGGGGCATTGTCTGCTACTTTCATCTGATTAAAACGGTGCAGAGAAAAGCCGCTAATGGGACAGATGTGATTCACAGAGGGGAGGTAGAGGGTATGCATCACGTTCACGCTCATTATGTCAAGTCACACCTGCTGAGAATGTCCACCTAGTATTTAAAAGTATCTTCAAATTTCTTATTATGGTTCTTTCCACTTAAAAAATTCTATAGATCAAATTAATATATAGATAGATAAATAAATATTGAACTACAATTTTAATAAATGTATGAAAAAAACTACCTGATCTCATGACGAAAACATACCTGTGGGAATGTTTTTTTGCAAGGCATGAAATATGTACCAATAAGTACATATCACTGCAGTTTCCAACAGAAATTAACACTAAAGATGGTAAAACATCGAGCACTTGTAATCGTTTTCGTACAGAGTTATGATTACAGCTCCATATGTTTCGCTTTCCGGACATAACAAGCTTGCACGGTAGCTCAGCGGCACGGAAGTGGACTTAGGATGCGGAATCCTTGGGTACGAATCCCGGCAAAAACATGACTCACGATGAAAGCTGAAAGAAGAGAGATCGAAAAACAAGCTAAAACGGCATGTTTGCGATTGCATTTTTACATCACATTTACTTTTGTTCATACTATCTGGTAGGTTTAGGTGTAGTGCAGATGGTACGCTATTTTAAAATGTCACGGAACAGTAGAGTTATAGCACCACTCAACGGACATTTCAAGTCTGAACTGCGGTGACACGTGCAAACCAACATCACGTAAAATGTACCATATGTACATTCATCTGTTCCGGACACACTTTTAGCGCCACCCAGTGGACATTTTACATCGAACATGTCACAAAACATACATGGTGGAACGTATTTCGCATCTTGTGAAAAAGTTCACACAGGTATGTTTTTGTCATGAGATCAGGTTGGGAAAAAAAAAATTAAAGGTGCAGTATGTAATATTGACAGTTAGAGGTTGAAATAGGTACTGCAGTCCAAATTCAAAATATTAGAGAGAGTTGTTTCTCCCACCCCCTCCTCCTCCTCAGTGTGTTGCCAGATTGAGGAAGTTAATGAGTTGATTTATCGCCACTTTAATATTCCTCTGTTCAAAAAGCTAATTAGATCGATGCTGAGGCTTTTTAGGTCAGGTAGAATCTGTAATCTTTGAGACAGTTCATTTGCTCGCTTTCATGGCTGCAGTACGCTGTTGTTTTCCACCAACTGGCAACCCGGGCTGTCAAAACACTATCGGGTACACACAGACCAAAACAAAAACAGACATTCTGACACGGAATGCACATTTCAAAATAGAACAACTGGCTATAGCATTGTTTTTCAGAGAAATAAGTATGCAAACTTAGCATGTTTCTTAAATATCTGCAAACATATTATGGTAATTTTATGCTTTAGTACAATCAAAACAAAACCAAAAGCACATTTAAAAACTTGGTTTGTGGGTGGTTGCAAGGATATGTATTCGTAAGGATATACTCTTCTTTAGATATGGATTGAATCCTTCAATGTAACAATATGTATATATTTTTACCCATTTTATTCTCTGCCAAGCAAAAAAATAAATGTCGGATTGCTTAAAAAAGTAACAGAGCACGTATCTGCAGCAAACCTCATGATTTGAGAGTTCAGAGCAAAAACAGTGCTGGTTGAGTTATGAGCCAAAGTTTAATGCTTAGTGTTAGGGGTTTGTTCAAATCCATAACCATAAGCAGTGTTGGAAAGTAACTAGTTACATGCAACTAAATTACGCAATTTAATTACAAAATAAATGTAATTGTAATCAGTTACAGTTACTGAGAAAAGTGCAATTAAATTACAGTTACTTATGAAAATGTTAACGACTACAAAGGGGCTTACATCTTTCATAAATCGCAGTGACTGCTCTAAAATATGTTTCAGGAGTTTAGTACACAGAGTTTAGTACACAGACACATGCTTATTCGAAAACTGTTTTATTTCCTATTTGAGTTTATGTATATGCTTTATTTTTTAAGATAAACTGTTTTTTTTTTTCAAAGCCATTGTTAGATGCTAATGTTTCCTGTCATAACTTTGCAAAGATTTGATTTCAAAAACAGCATCATAGCTACTAAACTATTTCTTGTTATGGTTTTAAATCTGTATTTAACCTCGGAATGATCTCAAAGTAAGTCTGATTTTGTGGTGGCTGTGCTTTAAAATTAAATTATTATAATCTTAATTCAAGTGATGAAGGATTTCGAAAGTAATCAGTGTTGAATACTACTCTAAGGTTAACCCTGCCTGGTCAAAATGTAATCAAATGTAATCAGTTAATTACTTTAATAAAGTAACTGAAATAGTTACACTACTTATTACATTTTAGATAGGGTAACTTGTAATCTGTAACCTATTACATTTCCAGAGTAACCTTCCCAACACTGACCATAAGTATGTGCAACAGTAATAGTTACGTTTGCCTGAATCTGTGTTCTCTCTGAAGGCATTATGCTTTCTGGAAGAACGTTAATGGTGACAGTAACTTTACTAAAGTAAAGACGTGTCATGCTAAAGGCTCGACTCCTGTCTCCATTAGCAGCCTAATGAGAATCAGTCAGAATCACAAAACTGTAACGGACTAATCCTGGCCAAATCCCAAGCATATTTGAGGGGCACCAGACTACTGATTCCCGGCTAATGGGTAGAATGAGGATGAGGGTACATTCCAGTAGAAGGATGGCCATTGCTCTTGGTCACGGCCTCCTCCAATCACCACCATTCGGTACGACATTTATGCACGAGATAAGTTAGGGGTTAAAAGGCCTATTACATCCCGTAATGCCTTTTGCTCACGCCATGGCTTGCAGTATGAATGAGCTAATGCTAAATCACAAAGATCTATGTGGGAAAAACTTTCAAGTGCACTCAGAAACATTCACACTCCCGTTCATTCACACAGAGACATAAACACCTGAGAGAGGTCAAGGTGCTCGTGTGAGCTCATGGACGTCACAGGTTAACAAACACACCGTAAAGCAACAAGGTGGAGACAGGCTTCTCGTCAAGTGCACTTCATCTTTTTAACTCCCCCCCCCGAAAGGAGGTTTACACCTTCTGGTACAAGGGACATGTTTACACTACACTAAAGCCTCCGCATATTTATTACCAGCAGCGCGATCCCAGGTACTTAAGTGTCTGCGGACGGTGGGAGATCGGAACAGAAAACAGAGCCGCCACTCCGCACTCACTGCTAATCCTCAGGCATCCCGCTCTGCTATCGAATAAGAGGGTCTGGATCGGGATGATAAAATACAAGCATATTATTCTTACTATTTCTGCAATATATGTGTTTTTGAAATAAGTCTACTATGCACATCAAGGCTGCATTTATTTAATCAAAAATACAGGAAAAACAAAAATATTGTGAAATATTTTTATCATTTAAAATAATTGATTTCTATTTGAATATATTTTTAAATGTAATTTATTCCTGTGATGGCAAAGCTGAATTTTCAACTTCATTACTCCAGTCTTCAGTGTGACATGAAACTTTTGAAATCATTTTAATATGCTGATTTGATGCTTAATGAACATTTCTTGTTATTAGCAATTTTAATAACAGTTGTGCTGCTTAATATATTTTTGTGTGTTTTTTGTGTGATTCTCTAATAAACAGAAAGTTCATTAAAACAAACAAAAACAAACAAAACAGAATTTACCTGAAAGAGAACAAGAATTTTTCTATTACTTTAGATTAATTTAAAGCATTCTTGCTGATTACAAGTATTAATTTGTTTACAAAAATCCACATTTTTTATTTTTAGTTCATAATTTTTTTCTTGAATAATGTACTAAATTTTCCAAAAATAAGCTGTATACTTTTGTACCAAAATTTTACTTGCATTGCCACTTAAATCAAGAACTCAAACCAAAAAGTAATAACACCTGTGATTCATAAAAAAAAATGTCATTTGTTAAAAATTGTTAAAAAATGGATTAAATATAAATGAATAAATAAATAAATAACATTTTCAAAAGAAGAAAAAAAAAAACAATTAGAAATTTAGAAAATAGAAACAAAAAAAATCGTAACGTCCAAAATGATACTTAAAGGCTATTCAATGAATTGAACATGCAGCGTTATGGGGTCAAGCGACAAACCATGTTTAAAATGGTTATCAGAAAAACAACTCCTGTTTCACTTACTATTTTTTAAAAACCATGATGCAGTAAACAGTATAAAATGTGCAGAATTCAGTAAGTTATAAGACAGTTTTAGCTGACTTTGCAAGAGCATAAAGATATGTCAGAAACTGTAAGAGCAGTACAGTAGTATGCTATTTTGAATCAGCCATTGACTTTAAAAAGGACCGGTCAGGGTGTCATGTGACCACTGCAGGTAAGACAAGTGCTTCAGTGCTAATAACGCTCATTTCTTTACGCTGAGGAGAGCAGGAGAGTAAGAGATGGAGTTAAATGGAGAGAGAGATTGAAAGCGAGGGATGAAGATAAGTGGGACGGGATTAAGTTGTCTTGAGTCTGTCTGAGGGTCTTCATGGCAGAATGGCAGCTGCTGAAGTGTTTATCAACAGGAGTCCTGCTCCGATGCTCTGTTTGTTTTCAGCTGTACGCAGACAGCTCAGCGGTTCACACGCAGAGACGCTCAGGACGGCGTGAGCTATAACATACAGTTATAGAGTCACTGACAGTGAGATTCATTACTTTCTTAATGGTTTTACTGTAAATTTGTCAATATATATGTTTTTAATAAAATAGAATAATTTTGCAAACACTTTTGCAAAAACAAAAAATAATTTCCAACTGTCATATAGAGGCCACTTTTCATGATCAAGTCAATTTTTTTTTAGGATTTGCTTGTTCTTATTTTTCTTCTTAAACAACAAATAAAACAGTGGTTTTAGACTCTTTTAGACTCTTTAGATGCTGACCTAAAATAATTATCTGATGTACCTTCTGACATTTTAAGTTAATATTTCAAAAATTATTTCAAAATATAATATATAATATAATATAATATCTGATGTCGGTTAATGCGGCTATATAACATGCAGGTAAACAAATATGTGTGCATTTTATTTATTTATTTATTTATTTATATTTTCAATTAATTAATACATTTTTATTTATTTTTATTTATTTTTATTTTCAATTAATTAATACTTTTTATTATTCACTAATTAATTAATTATTAGCTTTTTTAGTAACCCCAAATGTTTGTGAAATTTATTCACTTTTGTGTCAATTATTAATTTATTCCACAGCTGGTTATTTAATCATCTGGTCATGTGACATGCAGATAAATAAAATTTATGTTTCTTGAACAGCAGATAAATAAAATATTTATTTAATTTGTTTTGTTTGTTTTAATTTAATTTACTTTAAATATTTTTATAATTGATTATATATAAATGAAATCATTTGTATGATTTACTATATTACTATTTTTAATTAAATAATTTGTATTATTTACTAATTATTAGCATTTTATTAACCCAAGGGGGTTTGTAAAATTATTATATTTTTATTGACCATAGGGATTTGTGGAATGTATTCATTTTCATGTCAATTAATAATTAATTCCACAGCTGGTTATTTAGTCAGCTGGTTATGTGACATGCAGGTACCTGTAAACAAATAAAATATTTCTTTATTTTTACTAAGTTTTATTTGATTGTTTTTATTTTTTAATTATTTAATGTCCTTTTTTATAATTTATTATTTTGAAAATTAATTAAATATTTTTTTAATAATTTGCTAATTAATTATTGGCTCTTTATTAACTCCAGGGGTTTGTGAAATGTATTAATTTTTGTGTCTTTTATTAATTTATTTCATAGCTGGTTATTTAATCAGCTGGTCATGTGATCCAGACATGGTGGACTACCCTGAAGGACTACCTTAAAATTAAATGTCAAAAGTACCATTCATTGCTTAATGCATAAAGTTTTGAATGACTTACATTGAGACAGTCCCTGTTTTAAGCTGTCAGGCAGCAGAGTGCAGTTTCTTATCTAGGGTGGCCCTCGCGGTCCTCTGGGTTTCTGGTCCAGTTGTCAGCATGGACAGTGTTCATATAGTGGCATGCAGCGATCAGCATGGGCCCTGCTGGGATAAGAATGGCAGCGGTGAGGTGTGTGATGAGGAAGGTGACAGGATCCTGTGTGAACTAACTGATAGAGGAAGCTATTCCTGCCCATTCCCATGGACCGGCCCAAAAAACATACGCTAGAGTGTCAGGAACACCAGCAACACTGCTGACAATGCAGAAAGCGACAAGTGTGCTCGCTGTCACCTCTCTACAGGGGCAAAGCAAGCCCCTCGCGTGTGCGTTTACATGCAGACATACACACATGCACCACGAGCAGCGCTGAAGCTGTGGTCTCCAATGGCTGTTCTATGTAACCTCTCAAACTAATTTAATTGAGGTGCTGATGGCCTTTTCTGCACACTTTGATCATAAAACCTGGAGGGAAACAGAACAAAGCTCTGACAGGAAGACAGTCACCATGCGGCCAGTCAATTGCGTGTGTATGTGTTTCCAGAGGTTGTTGATTTTAAGAATAAGCACCTGTGATCTCTGCAAATATACACTACTGTTCAAAACGTTTGTGGTTGGAAAGAGTTTTTTTATGTTTTAGTCTCTTATGCTCACCAACACTCTTAAAAATAAAGGTTCTTTATTGGCATCAATGGTTCTATGAAGAACTTTAAACATCCATGGAACCTTTCAAATGCAGAAAAGGTTCTTTATAGTCGAAAAAGGTTCTTTAGATTTCAAAAATGCACTTCAAAATGGTTCTTTTAGGAACTGTTCACTGAAAGGTTCTTTGGGGAACCAAAAATGGTTCTGCAAAATCATCCTTTTGAAACCTTTTATTTTTAATTTGCATTTATTTGATCAAAAATACAGTAAAAACAGTAATATTGGGAAATATAACACTCTAAGAAAAGTCTATAAAAATAGATCACAATGTACTGTGTTAATATGAAAGATCTATTGATTTTTTACAGGTGTTTTACCTGTATTTTGAATTATGCATTGCATTGTGTTTTAGGGTTAAAAGAAATGTCAGTGAACTTAAAATGCATATTAATTGTGTCGTATTGTTCAGTGCTGAAAAAATATAATAAAACATTCAAATGCCATGATTATTTATAGTCACTTAAAAAAAGATGTAATAAATTAATATTTACATTTTACATTTAGTCATTTAGCAGAAGCTTTTATCCAAAGCAACTTACAAATGGGCACAACAGAAGCAATCAAAACCAACAAAAGAGTATAAAAATATATAGAATATAAAACCTAACCATTCTACACTGGTTTGGATTTTCAAGTATTATACAGATTTTTTTTTTCCAATTTAAATGAACTATTTCTATTGTAATATATTTTAAATTCTATTATTATATATTTTATATTATTATATATTTTATTCCTGATTTTTCAGCATCATTACTCCAGTCTTCAGTGTCACTTTAAGAAATCATAATATGCTGAATTGGTGCTCAAGAAACATTTCTTCTAAATACTGTTATTAGTAATGTTGAAAAAGTTGTGATCCTTAATATTTTTTGGAAACTTTTTTTTCCAGTATACTTTGGTGAGTAAAATGTTCAAAAGAACAGCATTTATTTAAAATGCATTTTTTTTTAACATTATAAATGTATTTACTATCACTTTTTGATACATTTAATTGGTCCTTGCAGAATAAAAGTAACTACATCAAAAAAATCTTACTGACCCCAAACTTTTGAACCAGTGTGTACTTTTTTGCACTGTCGACTTATAATGAAATGGCTGTAAAATCCCTTCTTGTTTTTAATACACTAAAGTTTCTACTGTACAACGCTTTCTGCTCCAGCTGATGTTGGTTTCTATTTTTAGTTCGGCTATTTGCACTAGATAAACAAGGAGTGACATGCTTTGTCTGGCATTGAACCCGTGCTACAGGAGAATGGATGCGCTGGCAGTGCGGGAATGAGCTAAGTGGTGTTTCACTCTTTGCCCTGCCTTTTTGCTTTCTGCTCTCGGTGTCATCCGTGGAAAGCATCCTCTCATTCAGCCGGTCTGTGGACAGATCCTCAGCCTGCAGACAAAACATTGTCACCCATCACAATTGACCGCAGCAGCCATGCCTCTGTGGCAGAGCGGTGGATCTGGCCCTCGTTGGCTCGACTTGAACCCCCAGCTCCGCTGACAGCTCCTCCTTTTGTCCATCACTCAGACCGCTGCGAGCCACCCTGCACACAGGCCAAAGCGCAAACAAGAGGACAAAAAGAGAAAGGGAGACACAGATATAAAAGCCCTCCCCCCAGCTTCCTCTAATCCAATTAGTAGGCTGTAAATTTGATTGGAGTCCTGAGAGTGTGCCTTCAGCTGTCCGTCATTAGCGAGTGCTGAGAGGGGCTCATACCTCAAAGCAGAGCTAAAGACTGAGAGCAGAGTACAAGGAGACATGCATGTGAAAATGGAACCGCAAAGGACATGTTTGGATACTGTACATTGTAAGAAAAAAAAAGAAGAGAAAAGGTACTGGTCATTTTCTACCAGGACACTACATCCATTAAGTTTACACACATTTCTTTGAACCCTAAAACCGAACACAATGCGCGATTTAAAATATAGGTAAAACACCTGTAAAAAATCAATATGGAACATACATTCATATCAACACAGTACATTGTGCCCTATTTTTCAGTGCTGAAAAATACGACGAAAGCATTCAAATTTCATGATTATTTACAGTCACTTAAAAACAGATGAAAATATATAATAAAATATAATATAAAACCTGACCAGCAGGGTGGATGAGTTGCATATTCAAAGTCACTGTAAAATAGTTGATAAACACACTTGTGACTGCACATCAATTGAATATTAACAACAGTCTACCATACTACTATATAAACACCTTTAGACTAATGAACTATATTGCTTGTTAGAAAAATTAATTTTATATTCTGATTATTTTTACTTTTTTTTTTTTTTTTTTTTAATTATGCAAGTAAAGAATGTGACAATGTTTACATGTACCAAATACATAACCCCATGGACCAAACATATAACACATAAGACAAAGAACCACTTGGACAAACAAACATACTGATGGCCAACATTACAAGTCCGTTCTGATTAACTCCTGTATTTGCATTCATATGTCTGTGAGCATGTATGTGTGTGTGTGTGTGTGTGTGTGTGTGCGCGTATGTGTTTGTGTGTGTGTCATTGTATCTAGGGTTGGGGAAGGAAGCATACAACTGAAATAGCATCATAATAGATTGATAACAGATATGAGTAAAAAAAAAAAAAAAAAAAAACATAAATAAGTAAATATATAAATAGAAATAAATAAAGACTAATAATAATAGAGACAACAAATGTTATTAGCAACAATAATAACTATAATAATATTAATCATAATGATAATGATAATAATAATAATAATAATAATAATAATAATGATGATTTCATCAAAACTGGGAAGGGGTGGAGTACAACGAAGAGGGCAAGTATAAATAATAATATTAATAATATTAGTATTGGATTATAAATTAATAAATGTTTAATAATTGGGGGGGAGGGTGCCTCCGATCCCACCATGGCTACGACATATCAGAACTTAATTCCCCAGCCCATGTCACAACCCAATGGGGGCGCCAAGGAAGGATGCTGCTAGGCAACAGGGCCCAAAGCCCCCCCCGCCTCCCCAAACATCAGCCATCCCCGGCCACTACCTACATGCCACACTTATATGTCTATTTATTTATTAATTTATTTTCTAATTAATTATGTCTGATTATTTTTACTAATAAATGTAACTATTTTATGGGCACTGGTATTATTATTATTGGTAAAATAAAATAAAACATATTAGGATTTTTTTTTTTTATAAAAGCAATAAAGTCAAATCAAATCAAACAAAAAAAAAGATAAAACAAGACAGAGTTTTGTACGTAAAAAAAAAAAAAAAAACATTGTACAAAATAATAAGGCTTGTCTGTGTGATTAATAGTAAAAACTTTTATATTTTTATATTTTATTTTATAAATAAATAAACAACATTTGTAAATATCTAATTTATAAAAAATATAAATTATATTTTTTATAAAAGCAATAAAATAAAATAAAATAAAATAAATGAAGACATAGGGTTAAAAAATAAATTGCACAAAATAATAAGGCTTATTTGTGTGATTAATAGTAGAACCTTAAATAATTTTTATAAATAAATATCTAATTTATAAAAACATATTAATTATATTATTTTAAGTAATTAAGTAATTTGTAATCAAGTCTTAACCAAATACTTGCACTGAATGCAACAATATACATTACAATTGCTGTGCATATTTTTGGTGTTTAAAACCTGGACTTGGTTATTATAAAACAATTTATCTATGTTTGTAATTTTGCTTTGTGTTACCAATATCTCTTTACTTTGGTAATAATCACTGACACATAAGGCCTTCATTATTGTAGACTTGCATCCAGCATCATTGAATTCAGCTGATTCTACTTAAATCTGAACTGAAACTTAATGATTTTTAGACACAATACAAAGACAGAGGAAACAACTTTGAAAACATTGGCTCTGCCAAAGACGAGTAAAACTAATAAGGTCATCTGATCAATCTTTTTAGTAAAACAAGGAAAAGTGATCAACATACAGCCTGATTTCTCCTTTGTTACACAAACACATGCATCTCTGACTGGCTTTGTTGGAGCTGCTGGGTTATGGGGGTGGCAGTGGTCAAAACCTTAGACGCTGCGGTAACCAGGTTTGCTTGCCACGCATACAACGGGACAGCAGGGCCCTTTCTTTAGGTCATTGTGTAATTATTGTGTCAGAGCTGCATTAGTCTGATGGCTGTCACAGGGCTGTCCTCAAGCTCTTAGGGTCAGACTAATGGATGTAGTTACAGTGGTCAGTAAACAAATTGGAACAGGAAAATAAAAAGAGAAAAAGAGAGAGAGAGACCGAATGAGCAGACAAGAGAGAGAATGACAGGAGAACGGAAAAAAGGAAAAGGTAAAAGAAGAACATTCAGGAGGGGAAGACGAAACAAGAAAAGACTAAAATCAATAAAAGTCTGCAGGATCAATAAGAGCTACATTTTCATCTGTAACAGGATTGACTCTCCGCGACCTGATATAACTATTCCCGGTGCATATGTTGAATAGAGGGAGTCCTGCCCTGGGGACGTGACTGACAAGGCTGTATCATCCCAACAAAATTTGACAGGAATTTTAAAGAACAAATCACAGAAATCACTGATTAACAGAGCTGTGCATTTTATGGAACTAAACTATACTGGTATGTTTATTATTTTCATCGTATATTCATCAAAACATTCTTTTAAACTAACTTTTCATTGACTTTTCAGAGTTTTTTTTTTTTTTTTTTTTTAGAGATGGCACACTTTTAGAAAAAAGGTACAAAAGCTGTCACTGGGATAGCACCTATTCAAAAGGTACATCTTTGGACCTGAAGGGTCCATATTGGTGCTTTAGAGGTATATATCAGTATCTAAAGTGCAAATATTAATACCTAGTACAAAGTACAAAAATGTACTTTTTGAGAAGGTACTGCCCCCAGTGACAGTTTTTATACCTTTTTTTCTGAGAGTCCATATACGTATGAAAATCAGACTTTCTAGTTTATAACTCACAATTCTCTGCTTTTTAACTCACAATTGCCTTTTTATTATAGCAAAAAAGATATAAACTCAGAATTGTGAGGGAAAAAAGTCTGACTTGTGAGATAAAAAGTCAAAATTACCTTTAAAAAAAAAAATTAATTATTATTATTTATTTATTTATTTATTTACACGGTGGAAACAGGCTTCCATAAATAATTGCCATTAAATATATGTCAAACAAAATATTAAACAAAAATGCTTTTTTTTTTTTTAATAAAATACTACTGACAAAACTCATTTTCCCATAAACAACTTTTAGTAACTACACAAATTTAAAGGGATAGTTCACCCAAAAATTAAAACTTTATCAGTAGTTACTCACCCTCATGTTGTTACAAAGCTTTCTTTCTTTTGTGGAATATGAAAGAAGATATTTTGAAGAATGTTGGTAACAAAATGGTTTCAGTTCTCTTTGACTTCCATTGTATTCCTGTCCATATTATGGAAGTCAATGAAAACCTACAGAGCCCCGCACACGATATGCAGGGAAAAAATTACATATATCATGATATCATATCATACATATATCATAGAACGACATGAGGATGACTAAATTATAACAGAATTTTTGTTTTTGGTTGGACCATCCCTTTAGGTCTCACAGTTGTCAGCGATAAGTGTTTGATTCACTAAAAAGAATCCGTTCATAAGAGTCATTTGTGTGTGAATCAGACTAGACGGGTTGCACCGTAACAGTTACAGATTTAAAATTTAACTGAAAAAATAACATTTCAAATGTCTTAATAGTTTTAACAGATTAACAAAAGGCTGGTTTAAAATGTTAAACCATCTTAAACCAGGAGGGTGGATGAGTTGCACATTCAAAGTCACTGTAAAATTGAATACTAATATCAATATTAATTGCCACAGACTAATAGATTGATGGAAAGAAATCAATTTTATTGTGATAATTATTATTAATAAATGGAATTATTGGGCATTGATTTTTTTTTATTATACTGTGGTTGCTATCGTTTCACAAGCTGAATCTATACAGTTTCACAGTATAGATTCAGTAGAGATGTTGCAGTGGCATTTCTGTATCACACACAAGAACCTTTTACAGGAAGGTTCAAAAATTGAATTTTGAAGAATTTTGAAGCACTTCTTTGTTCCCAGCTCTATTTTAGGAAAAGGAAGAAGGTATATGGGACCTGGGTCAAGTCTGTTTGGCGAAATTAGTGGCATAAGAGTATTTGTGACATAATTAATATCTGCAACGAGAACATTAGTGTACTCTCTGCTAAGTCAGTCACAGATATGCTCACGGTCTTATCTTTTATTGGCTGGCTGCTCCTGACGAGAACCTATAAGCTGGGCCAGGCCTGCCCAACTGTCCCGCAGCAGATAAGTCTATCGCCACAGTCTGAGAAAGCAGGCCTGTTTCCACTTTCTCCATCTCCTGTGCTTTTCTTTCTCCTTCAGTGTCGGGTATTTGTGGGGACAGAGAGGCTGGACAGGATTAGAGTCTGCAGCGCTCGTACATTCATCATGGCCACCGCACGCTCTTTTGATCTCAATGCTAAGTGATAGTACAAGAAGATGTTCAGAGTCAAAAAGGCTTCTGCAAATTATGGAGACCCGTAAAGAGAGGTCAGAGGAGAACAGAGATGTTTTTAATGCACCACTTTGTCTGACATGATCAGCTGGTTTATGAAAATCTGGTATCTGCAAATGAAATGACATATGAACTCCATAACATATGTACAGTACAAGTATATATTTGTATAGATTTTATTTTGAGGGCTCAACATTAAAAAAAAAAAAAAAAACTAAAATCTGCTAGATTTCTACTTGCCCGGTCAACTAGCCCCAAATAATAAAAAAAAGGATACATTAAACTTTTTTGCATTTAAATTTAAGATATTATATTTACATTTATATTTGTAAATAATAAAATAATAATTACAATTTATTTAAAAATTATTATAGACACTCCACTTATCCCATCAACATTTTCACAGAATTTATCAATTAAAATTTAAATTTAAAATTTTACAATTACTATGTAACATTTCTTTTTATTTTATTTTTTAAAATATTATTTATTATGAATTTTCACTATTTTTTTTCATCTAATGTTAAATTTTCTCTTGACAATTTGCAAAAAATAGATGGAAAATATGCATTATATATTATGCATTATTCATAAAACTCCAAGACAACCATAAACACCTTCTGGAAAAATGAAAGCACAAGTAGCGAACCTAATTTACATACAAAAGCAGTTGTGACTGTGCAGAACAGACAATAACTTCATAAAAATACTTGCAGATGGTTACTAAATGAGATGTAGGTTTTTGCACTAAAATACTATGCATTTAAAGTGGCTCTTTTTAGTGAATTCACCCTTTAGTGTTACCATGCCAGAGATGGGTCAAGAGCAGACACCAAGTCTCATTCAATCAGTCAGTGACCCCAGACCTCCAAACACCCAGCCAGTGGAATCTGGAGTCAGGAGCCAAAGTTAATCCCTGGCTCTCATCAGGATCTCTAAAGTTGAGCTGGGCAGAGGTAATGTACCATGGTTTTCTCTCTCTCTCCCTCTACTACTGACATATGACAAAGCAGTAAAGAGCATCCTCAGCACTCATCTCCATAGCCCTAAATCACCCTAAACCTAAACAAGACATTCCAAACTCAAAGCCTTTTCACCACAGTAGCACCACAGAGCAGAGAGAAAAATCATCAAGATAGCTTTTATTCATCATTATGGCTGACGATGCATTCTCCTCCTTTCAATGATCCAATCCTTTGTCAACATTAGTATGTTCATTAGAACAAGGGTTTTCAAACTTTCAAACAAAGTCTCTCGAATATGACAATCCCTTTGCAAGGGACCTCCTTCCTAAAATATAAAAAACACTGATTTTGTGAGATAAATACTGTAAAATATTGTAAATATTGAAAAAAAAAAAAGTGCAATAGTCAAACTAAATGAAATAATTGTTTTCAAAATTAAATAACTTCTATACTGTCATTTTAAAATTAAATATTATCTGGAAAATTTCTTTTTTTTTTTAAGTTTTGAAAAAAATTAACAAGGTGGATATGTAGACTTTTTAATGGTTAAAACCAGAGCTGTCAACAGAACAAAACAATGAACTTAGAATTAGAATTATGAATTAGAAATATTACCAAAATTGCTCTAAGAAGTCTAAATTAATAATAACTAAATCTAAATAATAACTAAATTGAATAATTGCTTTCAGAATTAAAAATAACTTTCTGTTAAAAAAACTTAAAAAGTGTATTTTATGTTGACATTTAACTAAAGCAAATTATTAAAATATTATCTTGAAAATATTAAGATAAAAAAACCTTTTAAGAAAACATATGCAGGTTTTTTTTTATAATGTAGACTTCAAAACTAAAAAATGCTACTTTAAAAATGTTTATAAATATATATTTATAATTTTATATTTACATTTATACCTAAATAATTTAATAACCTTAAAATTATTATTTACAATTTATTTTAAATTATTATAAACACTCTAAGGCTCAACAGTAAGGATTTTTAAGCTAGTTCAGATTTCTACTTGTCCTGTCAACATTTCACTGGCCCCAAAACAAATAATAATAGAAGAAAAATGATCACAATTTCATGATTTCCAACCAAACTTTAAAAAGCAGAATGAATAAGATTACCAATTTGGTTTACAATTAAATTAAAAGGAAAAAAAATGAAATAAATAAATCATTTTATAATATTTCTAATATTTTATAATAATTATCTGTTATTTTTTTTTTACAGGGTCACCCCCTCATGGCCCCTGGAACCCAGTTTGAAAAGCCCTGCTTAAGAGCAATCCTCCTAAAAAGACCAGCTTATTCCAGCACATGGGTTTGATTTAAACACGGAAACATCAACTCGTTGTGATATACTGAGCATTTGTTAATACACAAAGCATTTGCTGCTCTTTTCAGCAGGGAAATACCCCATAATACCCAAAGTCCCCCCCCAACATCCTCATTAAAAACAGACCTGGGTTAAACAAAAGCACCGTTGATTGTGATATTGGACAGCAAAGCCCTAAGGGCTGTGACACTCTTTCTGTCCAAAACAAACTTGCAGACCCGGTTCTTGCAGAACTCCCTCCATGACTGCTGCACCTGCTCACCAAACCAGCCGTCTGCACCGCAGCCGCACAAACACACAGGATGAGGTTACTGATTGTGCGTCAATGACAGAACCAGGCTTGGTGTATATGAGGACCAGGAGTGTCTGGTGTGGCTGTGGACCCATTATCCACTCACTAATTGCTAACAGTTAAAGAGAAGAGATAACAGTTTTGGCCAGTGAAGGAAACAGTCATATATTATTAAAAGGAAATGTGAAAAACAAGAAATCAGACAGATGGTGTGGCATAGCAGCTAAAACTCAGAGCTGGTAAGGACAAAGTTGGGGGTTTGATTCGGACCATTTTGCCCTTCAGCAAAGTACATAATACTCAGGAGGTTTGTTTATGCAAAAAGTGCAAAAACATGAAGTAGTAGTCATTTCTGCTCATTAAAGGTATCAAACAGAATTTGAACGCAGTATTTTGAGTGGCCCAATTAAAGGGATAGTTCACCCAAAATGAAAATTATGTCATTAATTACTCACTCTTATGTCTTTCTAAACCCGTAAAACCTTTGTTCATCTTCACAACACAAATTAAGATATTTTTGATGAAATCCAAGGGCTGCATAGACCTGCTTTCTGACCCTGCATAGACTGCAACGCAACTACTACAAACTTCTTAGGCATCTAAATGATCAGCACAATCAAAACTTAGATGAAAAACCTGTTGTACACAATCTACTGCATGCCTCCTGTTGTCTGTTGTTGATCAACAATTTATACTTTTTTTAACAGGTAAATGGAATTTATTATAATTCCAAAAACAGGTACACGTCTTTTTGTTGTGAAATAAAGTAAATGTAAGAAAAACTTATGTTGGTTATATTTCAAGGTGAACACTTAATGGACTGAAGAAACTTTGATTTACTTGATTATCAATGCATCATATAAAACGTTAAAATTTGATTGTCAAATATGATACATCAGACTTTTGAAGATCATTTATTTGTCCATCTCATTGAGAGTATTTATTTTATGCATTATATGTTTTGCCCCCACAATATAAACAACAGTTTTGATCATAAAGCTAAGCATTTAAATGTCATCATACTAAGACATATTGGAAGATATAAAGTGACAACTGATATTTATATGCATTTTATGCAAGTAGTCTAGTCTACTACTATATTAAATCTAATTGATTTACATTACAAGATATCAGAATTTCAATTTTTTACCATATAAATATCAGCAACTGCACCAAATTGCATATTGTTTTATATACTATAGAGCAATAAAAGCCTGATAAAAGCCTGAACAAAAAACACAAACTTTTTTTTAATTGTTTTGATTGTTTAAAGGTTCAATAAGATGCCCCACTTCTTCAAATATGATTAGATATTTTTTAAATATATATTTTTTAAAAATTATTATTTTTCTTTAAACCTTTTGTAGAATAACAATCTAATCCAATTCAAAAGATAAGATTTTTTTAAAAAATAAATAAATAATTAATTTTATTTAATTGATTCAGTCATGGCAGCTTTGGTACAATAACGGCTGCATAGCAGCCAACATGTTCACAGCTCTAAACATAAATCTAGTGAATTACTTAATATAAAACTGTCTGCCATTTTAATCTAATTCCCACTACAGATTCCCCCTCACTTCCCAGTCTAAGCTCTCTTATTGGTGGCTCCTCATTGACAATGACAGCTCTTTAATAACACAGACTCCCCACAAGAATAAAGAAAATTGGCATATTATAAAACTGTAAATATCATAAATATGATCAATATTATATATGCTGTTTTCTATCTATCTATCTATCTATCTATCTATCTATCTATCTATCTATCTATCAACTAATAGCAGGCATAATGTTGATCATTAAGGTGCACAAATGCTCACACACAAGTATACGCACATCATATTTCTTATCTGTAGTAGCAGACTAACTTGGTGAATTGGAGCACTTGAAGCCTCTTTCACTATGATGTGAGGAGATAAAGAAAAATTTGACTGACTTGACAGATGCCAGAGAAGGATGAATGTGAGAAGCTGAGACAAAACAAAGTGAATGACCTTCACATGGCCTTATGAAAACCAGCTTTGTGAAAGAGTCACAATCATACAGTGTTGGCTGTAGCCTGCTACAAGCAAGTCAGATTGCTTTTTGTAAAAAGCAATGACATATTTTTCAAGTTCCACCAAAAAGCAATAACTACACTAACACTGGAAGTGAGAAAAAATGGCAAAAATATTAATTTTTCACATGTCATTTACTATGAATCAAAGCCAGCCAAAACAAGACAGGATAGATAGCAAAAAAGCTTTAACAATTTTGATGCCACACAAATATGACGATGAAGAACAAAAATTGGAAATACAGTCCTGTTCAAAAGTTTGGAGTTGGCAAGATTTTTTGTGTTTTTCAAAGAAATATCTTATGCTCACCAAGTCTGCATTTATTTATTTTTTTGGCGTTTTTGCCTTATTATGATAGGACAGTTTAGAGCTGACAGGAAGCTGCCCACAAGGCTATCGGCGCCAGAAGGCTGAATTTATTTGATCAAAAAATACAGTAAAACAGAAATATTGTAAAAATATCATTAATGTAAAATATCTATTTAAATGAATGCTAAAAAGTCATTTATTCCTGTGATGCAAAGCTGAATTTTCAGCATCACGATCCTTCAGAAATCATTCTAATATGTTGATTTGTTTCTCAAGAAATGTTTCTTCTTATTATCAATGTTGAAAACAGTTGCCGTTTAATACTTTTGTGGATTCATGATTATTTGATGAATAGAAAATTTCTTTTGTATTAAAATGTTCTTTCATTAATAATTAAACAATGTAGTAGTCTTTGCTGTCACTTATTGATCAATTCAATGCCTCCTTGCTGAATAAAAGTATTAATTTCTTAAAAGAAGTACTGTCTCCAAACTTTTGAACAATAGTGTTTTGACAAGAAAACACCACATAATAAGCAAAGTCTCTCCCTTCATTATGGACAGAACAGAGAGGTTCTGATAATTACCATGTCTATAGCACTAACCATAACTGACCAGCTAACTATTCTTTTTTTTTTTTCCAATAAAAATAGACCTGAATCAGCCCTAATCGGTGCCCACACTGGCCTGGGTGTGAGAGCTTGGTGAAGGAAAGTTTCCTTCTATCAGTGCTGCTGCTTCCCTCTCCAGCCTGCCTGTCTCCCTCTTATCAGAGCAGACCTCCCCCTGCCGGCTCCTATCAAACCCTGCTGCAGCCATTCTCTAACCGTCTACCACTCCGCATTCTCTCTCTCTCTCTGGAACCATTTCTCTTTCTTTTGTCTGCTGCCCCACTATATAGTTCAGCATAACACTGCAGTAAAGCTCTCGTCCTCTCTTTGGCTTTTCATAGACTCTCTTGGGATTGGCTTGGTGTTCTTTGCGCACTATCAGAGTGTGAGGGAGCACTGCGGCTCTGCACAGTGTCTCAGAGCTCGTAGTGTGCACACATACACATACATACACAATACTGGTTAAAAGTTTGGAGTCAGTGCATTTTTCTTTTTTTGAAAGAAATTAATACTTTCATTTAGTAATGACATTAAATTAAACAAAAGTGATTGTAATTTAATAATAATTATTATGTCTATTTCAAATGAATGGTCTATTCATCAAAGAATAATATATATTTTTTTAATTATATTTTACAATTTGTATATTTTACCATTTTTATTTTATTCTATTTATACAAAGAAAAAAATTATATATATATATTATGTGGTATTTTCTTGCCAAAACACTATCAGTTAAATGTTTGGGGTCAGTATGTGTTTTTTTTTTTTTTTTTTTTTTCCTTTTTTGAAGGAAATTAATACTTTTATTCAGAAAGGATGCATTGAATTGACGGTAATAACACTTTTACATTGTTAGGGGAAAAAAAATTCTAATAAATGCTGTTCTTTTGAACTTTCTATTCATCAAAGAATCCTGACAAAAATCCTGACAAAATATTTTTCACAAAATTTTTCACTAAAAAAAGTTTCTAAAAAAAATGATGTTTTTCACAAAAAATTATTAAGCAGCTCAACTCTTTTAACATTGTTAATAACAATAAATGTTTCTTGAGAAACATATTTACAAAATAAATGATTTCTGAAGGATCATGTGACACTGAAGACTGGAGTAATGATGCTGAAAATTCAGCTTTGCATCACAGGAATAAATTACATTTAAAAAAATATTAAAATAGACACTGTAATTATAATATTTCACAAAATTACTGTTTTTACTGTATTTTGATCAATGCAGCTTGGTGAGCAGAAGAGAGATTTGAATACATTAAAAATTTTTACCAACCATAAATTTTTGAACGGTAGTGTATACTACACACACACATGATGATACAAGTACACATAGAAGAGCAACATCAAACTAACATCAAACTAACATCAAACTAACATCAAAGAGCAACATCAAACTAGTTTTAAAACCACTAGTTATCCACACATTTACAAACTACGGCAGTAGCGTTATTTAACACATACATGTTTTGTCCCCATAAACGTTAGCAGGAGCCTTTATCAGTACTCTGTAACCAATCTCACTTCTTGTCACTGAACAGACAAAACTGTTTTGGTCACTCTGACAGAAATGTGTGGTCTTCCACCACGGATACCTTCGGAGTGACGAGATCCTTTTGAATTTCACCCAGTCTGGTTTGGTTTTGCTTACACACACATAACGCACAAAAGGACACACAACGTCCCCTGACCACCCACATTCCCTCCCTTCAACATGCTCGGCCAACAGACAAGAGCTGCCATGCATCGGCTCAGTCAGCGCAGAGCTGTCATCTTCCTGTGTTACGTCACGTCGTGAGTGTGGGAGCTCTGTTCTGCTCTGCACTTCAAATGTGTGAGAAACAAACTGATGTACATGTCTGCGGACCACCCTGCTTCTGTTCAGATACTGCCAAGAGTGTATAGCAAACCTAAAGCAGAGATTAATCCGTTGTACATTTGTAGCTCATCATAGTTGATAGGGACACCACTTTTTTTTATTTTAAACTCATATACAAAATCATATACAATAGTTGTAGCATGCTATTCATACAGCACTATATATATAGTAGTTGTGGGATACTATAAAAACGGTAAATAAATGTACACTAATGTTCAAAAGTTTGAGGTCAGTAAGATTGTTTTTAAAAGAAATTCAGCAGGGATGTATTGAATCGATCAAACGCGAGTAAAGACAAGATTTTTATTTGAAATAAATGCTTTTCTTTTGAACACTATATTCATCAAAGAACATATTAGAATGTTTTCTGAAGGATCATGTGACACTGTAGACTGGAGTAATGATGCTGAAAGTTCAGCTTTACCATTACATGAATAAATTGCAGTTTAAAGAAACAGAAAACAGTCAAATTAAATTGTAATAATATTTCACAATATTACTAATTTTCCTGTATCTTTGATCACATATGCAGCCTTGGTAAGAATAAGATTCTTCTTTCAAATCTGCAGTATACAGTTTTGACATACCATCTTATGGTACTGTATATTGAATCATATTAAGTTGTTTTAGCATGAAATTAATCAATACTACAAGTTAGTTGCAGCATACTATCAAATCAGTACATACTATATGGACTAGTTTGATAGTAGATAGCATCTATTATAGTATATAGTATCTATTGTGGAATACTATCAAAACTCCACAGCAAATGTGGCATATTTTGTATATAGCATATAGTAGACAATCTTTTTTATTTTTATTTTTTTTTATTTTTTTTTTTTAAATGGGGTCCAAAAACCGCCAGAGGATCACAAGTAGGTACTTGGGGATATGTAGAAAATTTCAGGAAAAAAATATTTAGGAAAAAAAGCATTATATTAAGAAATTAGAATTAAACTGAAAATGTTTCTCTTCAGGTTTATACATATAAAACTACAGAAAATATTTTCCAGATAATAATGTTCTGAGATATTTTAGAAAAAAATATTTACTAAAATGTATTTATAAAAATTGATCAAAAGTGACAGTAAAGACTTTTACATTGGAAAAAATCTATTTCAAATGAAGGCAGTTCTTTTGAATTTTTTTATTCATCAAAGAATCCTGAAAATGGAAGTTTCCACAAAATTATTAAACAGCACAACTCTTTTATATATACAGACTAATATATATATATATATATATATATATATATATATATATATATATATATATATATATATATATATATATATATATATATATATATTCTTTTTTTTAGATAAAGTTTTAATATTTATAATACTTTCTGAGATATTTTAGAAAAAATATTTACTAAAATGTACTTATAAAAACGAATATAAAACAATATAAAAACAAAACAATGCAATTTATCAAAAAAGCATGTTCTCTTTATAATATCCATTTCCTATTTTACACACATGGTATAAATGAATACGCATAAATGAAAATATATAGATTTATATGTTAGGAAGGGAGTCCCTCATAAGGAGATCAACATATTTGGGGTCCTTGGCGTCAAAGAGTTTGAAAACCCCTATAGAGTACCATATACAGTACAATTAATTCGACATTGTAATACCATAAATTTCAGTTAAAAATCCCTATATCAGAATCAGAAAGAGCTTTATTGCCAAGTATGCTTGCGCATACAAGGAATTTGTTTTAGTGTCACAAGCTTCCAGTACACAGAGACAACAACAACACAGACAATAAAAATAAAATGAGAATAAAAAAAATACACATATGTAAATATAAATAGACAAAAATAGAAAAAAAATTAATTGAAAAATATTACAAAATTGCCATTGTTTAAATGGTGTTTTGGTCTGGTTGCACAGGTAGTTGGCCCAAAAATGAAAAATGTCACGTCAGTCAAAATCAGTTTGACTGACTTTCAAAAAAAAAGATATTTACAAAAAAATATTTTATACAAAAGTCAAAAGCTCCAATGTTGGACCCTTTTGTGTTCCAGGAAAGAATCACATAGGTTTGGAATGAAATAAGTTTGAATAAATTATGACAACATTTTTATTTTTGAGTGAACTACCCCTTTAATTATCAACACATGACTGATCATTTGCTATTCTGCGCGACTAATCAAATCAAAAAGGTTATAGAGATTTGGAAAACTGCAGATTATTTCCAGCGGTATTGACAATGGCTCCATCCTTATCCCCTCCTTCCTCTTCCTCACTGTGCAGTACCTTTAGCCTGTCTATCAGTCTGGACCAAGGAAGAGCGTGTCACCCAGTCACTCAGGGGCTCAGACAGGCCTGGCTCCCTGCTAGGCCTGGGACGCAGCTTATCAACCAAGCCTGGCTCCATTTGAGGGGGAGTGGGCCGACAGCGTCTCCAATCCAGGCTTGAGCGCCCCCACCCACCATCCCAAAAACATACTGATAACACAAAGCAGGAGCATGAGAGAGAAATTCCCATTTCGTAGCGTCCGCTTATAGTTTGCGTTACTTTAAAGGAATAGTCCACCCAAAAATGAAAGTTCTGTCATCATTTGCTTACGATCATTTTGTTCCAAATGTGCATGACTTTCTTTCTTCAGTGGAGCATAAAAGAAAACATTGCTAAGAGTTTCGGTTCCCATTGACTTCTATTGTTTTTCTGTCCATACAATGGAAGTCAATGGGAACTGAAACTGTTTGGCTACTAACATTCTTCAAAATGTCTTTTTTCATGTTCAACACATGAAAGAAGGTCATATGGGTATGGAACGACTATTTTATTTTTGGGTGAAGTATCCCTTTAAGAATGTTTCGGAAATCAGCACACACGTTCACACAATACGTATCCGCTCTCTTAGAATCCAACTCAATGAACCACATAAGTGCAAAATCCATCTTATATGACAGGGTTTCAGAAAAAGGAGAGTTTAACTTGAAGGAAATGGGATTGCGAGTAAATGGGTTAACCAAACCATTATGACCTATTCCCGTATTTAGCTAATAATATGCTGGTTGTGTGCTGGTGAAGCCATTTCAGTGTTGTCATTTCTCTACCTTCGGGCCATTCAGCAAGCTCTAACTTTATGGCGGTGCTTTTCATAAAATTAGCATGGCGTAATGTATTTCCTGTCTGACTCATGACTAGAGAGAAAAGAGGGAGTTTATTAGCCAATAATGCTGCGGCACTGCAGAATGTCACTGTGTGCTGTCAAGCCTGATTTCATTACCTTTGAGGATAAGAAATGCACTGTAATATTGAGGAGAAAGTCCATCATTCATGGAGGGCATTGACAGGCAGGGAGGAGAGCCAAGGAGCCTCCACAGCTCCTGGGGGCCATTTCCTGCCGTAATCTGCGAGACCCAGGCCGTTAGAGCATCCTTCCACCGGTTTGCCGTCTCTGATCCTGTGCCGCTATCATCTGCTGGGGCGTCTGTGGGCTACATGTGACCCCGTGTATCTTGCACACATAGAGACACAGCCGGGCAGCTCATCTCTTATCGCCTCGGGCTGACGGCATCTTGAGACGCTAACGGTCTACAAATATAGTGATTGCAGGAATTGTCAACACCAGTCCTGTGGCCTGATATCACTCGGACACTCACTTGGGAACCGTTCAGAAGCACAGCGTTTTATTTGCACCTCAATTGGTCAAGCCAATGTAACGGGAGACAATGTTACATGTCAATGTGAACGGAGGCTAATTCTACCTAATATATAACATATATAATGTAGATGTTGTTTTTTTTTTCCTTTCACAACTACAGGTTTTTCCAAACAAATGGAAGAAACAAGCAGAGAGGTGCACAAACAATCTCCTTTATTTGACACTTAAATATACTTAAATATAAAAATATAAACATACAAAACACAATTCGTTAGAAAAACACAAAATCACAAATACAATACTGTTTTCACATAAGAATAATATTCAGTGGCCACCTGTAATGATGCATCTTGACTTAATATCAATACCCCTTGGGATATTACAACATTTGGGAAGGAAAAGAAAAAAAAAAAAAGAGGAAAGAAAAAAAAGAAAAAACCCCAGTAACTTCAATACAAACAAAATTCCAAAATTCACACTTCCCCACAAATCAAAAAACAGAATAAAATTACCCTCACTCAAAATAAATAACCAAAACCACAATCCACACAAAAAAGCAAACAAAACCAAAAGAAAACAGTAACCCTCCCAGCAGATGATAGCCCTTGTTGGTTATAAGGGAACTGACAATCAAAGATAACAATAGCTACTCACAATTCTCAAAAACAAAACTAAACAAAATATCAAATTAGAAAAAAAAGATACAATTAAATCAATAAAAAAAAAAAACAGGTTGATTTTACATACGCGCTCACACAAACGTACTAACACACACTCACACAAACACAAAATTAATTCGCTATAATGCGACCTAAACACACACACACACACACACACACAGTCAAGTGCCCTTGAGAGAAGGCAAACAACTTCTCCGCGGCACAGCGCCACGGTCAAGCCACCACACAGCAGCAAAACAGCAACGGATAAATTTCTGCAGCACGAATAACTGGCTCTCAATAAGAGAGGTGAACAATCTACCAATACTGCCTGGATCACGCCTGAAATGCGTTGATGTAGTTGAACACCCTCAGGCCCATACCCAAAGTTAGAGAAGAATTCCAACCTTATACAGGTTACTGCGTTTACTACAAGCTCAATGCTTAACGCACATCAAATAGTTCTTACAACACAATCAACACGCAGCCTGTATATCACGCCGGAGAAAAACGGAAATAAAGGGAAATCTCCGCGCTTTTTAAAGGGGCCGTGAACTTGACTTCCGCCCAGTTCTTCCACCCACACAGAACGGAACACCCACTAAAGGGGATCACCCCATTACATCAAGATATACAGGTTCGTCCAAACCAGTGTAAATTTCTTCACAAATATAGCCATTTACAAATGGTTTTAGGATTTCTGTCAACGATAACGAAGATGAGATGAAAAATGGCCAATGCAATGCTAATTGAACAATTTTCATTCAAACATACTGTTGACAAAATATGACTTAAAAAAAATAACGCAAAATATTAACGATACTAACAATATGTTATGATGGAAATGATACTATATACCATTCAGATAGTAAGCCAAAATGGTATATTATATACCATTGTTATTTGCTGGTGAAAAGTTTGAGTTTAAAATTTTTTTGAAAGAAGCCTTTATGATCACCAGGACTGCATTTTTTAACAAATATACAGTAAAAACATTAAAACTGTGAAATATTATTACTAAATAGCAAAATATTAAAATATTTCTATTTTACTATATTTTAAAATGTTGAAAATTGTTTTTTGGAAACCATGATACATTTTTTTTGTTTTTTCAGGATTCATTGATGGATAGAAAATTTGAAATCATTTATTTGAAATAGAAATCTTTTGTGAAATTATAAATGTCTTTATTGTCATTTGTGGTTAAATTTAATGTGTCCTTGCTGAATAAAAGTATTCATTTCTTTCCAAAAAAAAAAAAACAAAAAAAAAAAAAAAACACTTACTGACTCCAAACTTTTGAACAGCCATGTAAATGTAATATTACTCACTTCTCTACAAAATGAGATGAATGTGCAGACAATGGAAAGCATAAAGAATCCATCCACAATATTGGCATTTAAATTAATATTTAAAAATGTAATATTTAAATTTAAAGTAATATTTTGTCTTTTGACAAAAATGATTAAAAAATTTCACAATCGTTTCATATTTGCTGTGCTAATTTCAAAGCAAAATCTGAAACTTAAACTGGGGAAAATGTGTGAAATGAAGCTGAGAGTACAAGCCAAAATATTTATGACCAAACAAACAAGAGGTGGGGGATATACAGAAATTGTGTATGATGGACAGAGTTCTGCGGGTGCAAATTTCTGTTTTAACTATTTTCATGTGGTTCTGCTCTGGTGAGGGAGATGGTAATTGGGGTCTTGCTGACGGGGTTAAGGAGAACAGAATTAACCCCTAAACAGACCGGGTTTGACTGCAAGCTTCCAGCGTTCCTCCCCCTGCCTGACCCCAACACATGCACACTAGGTCTAAAGTTCAACGTTCTGAGAAAAGAGTTCAAATCCACAGTCTGATAACACTTCCAGTCCAGAGACACCGACACTGTGGTATAAAAGAAACCAAAGAGATCCATCTGTACATTCATCATCAGACCTGGAGAGATAAGGACAACCCTCACACGATAACTCCAAGGAGGTCAGCTGGGAAGCAGGTGAGGGTTAGAATAACCTCAGTGATCAGATCGCCAGACCTTGACATCTCAGGACATCATACAACCTTCAGACTTCATCACAAACATACTGATTTCACTACAAAAACTTGGTGGGTTGTTGCTAAGGCATTACTATGCAGTTGTTAAAGTGTTCTGAATGATTTTCTGCAGTTGCTGAGGTTGTTGCCTACTCAAAAATTAAATCACTCACTCACCCTCATGTAATTTTTCTAAATATGTACAACTTACTTTCTTCTATGAAAGAATATATTTTGTGTTATTTTTATCCATACAATGAAAGTCATTGGGTGCTTTGCCATCTCAGTGGCAAATATATATAAAAAAATATTTTTACTATTTTACCATTTTTATTTATATTTATGAGTCCAGTGGGTCCAGTGTTATAGAAATTCAGCCAGATGAAACAATTTTGTTATAGTTAACTAAAACTTTAAAATTTATATTCGTTAATTAAAATAAAGCTGACATTAAAAATGTAAATATTAGATGAAAAACTTACACAAAAAAATAAATAAATAAATAAATAAAAATAAATAAATAAATAGAAATATTGTCTTGGCAACTAACTAAAAAACAAAAAAAACAAACAAAAAAAAACAAATAAATATATGTAAAATGCAAAAAAAAAAAAAAAGCTTAAAAAAACAAACATTAAACAAATTAAACCTAATTTAAAATGCATTTTGACAGACTACAAAGGAACTAAAATTACACTAACTGACACTGTACACAAATGTAAAAAAACACAAAAAAACCCCAAAAAAAAACCTCCAAAATGTCACGTTAAAAACAAATGTTACATTTTTTCTGTCATTTAGAAAAACAGATATAAAAAAAACCTTGTTTTTTTTAACTGAGGTGAAAATGAAAATAATTTACAGGATTTAATTTTTTTATTAAATCAGATCAGATTGCAAGACCACAATGAGTGTCTGTTGTCTTTTTGGCAATGAGAATAATAAAAAATAAATAAATAAATAAAATAAAACTAAAACTGAAATTAAAAGCTGAATACAAATATTAAAAAAACTAAACAAAATTACTAAAACTCAAATAAAAATATACTCAAGCTAAATAGAAAAATAAATAAAATGACTAAACTAAATTACATAAACTAAAATTAAAATGACAACTGAAAAGTCAATTCAAAATATTAAATACTAGTAAATACTAAAATAGCACTGGTTTGCAATGACATGAAGGTAAGTAAAGGATGACAAAACTTTAGGATGAACTATTCTTTAACAATAAATAACAGATACAGTTCACTGTGTCTAATGATTCTTTGTTCTGTTCCATCCTTATCATGTGAGATCCTAATCCCATTCACTAGACATGCTATTTGGAGACATAAGATATGTGCACAAGTTGTAAAAATACAACTCACATGCAGTAGCTCTTACTGCAACAAAGTGTACTTATTCCACTCTTACTCTACTCATATTTTGTCATAGAGCAACAGGATGAGCAAAGGAGACATCTAGCAGTTTGTAATGGTGTGAATGTCCCTGTCTGTGTTTACTTCACACCTTTCATAGAGTGCTAATGCTACTGGAGCATTTGACAGCTAAATGAGCCTCACTCAGGACATCAGGGAAGCAGTGACGCTCTCAGTCCCGTGTGCCTGACAAACAGCGGTGGTAATGGACGCTGGGCAGGGGGGCACGTTAAGATTTTGCGATGACCCCCTGCCACAACAGATGAAGGCCGTCGGCGCAGTAACCAATTTCAGAGAGATTTTCTGCTCCAGCGAAGGCACGAGGAAGCCCTCCTGTACCTCGGCCTCACCTCCCCTCCTTCCCTGTCTTCACGGCCCCCTTGGCACCCTCTCTCCCACTACTTGTCTTATCCTCTAAATTTTTGGCTCTGTCCCTCCTCACAAAAACTCAATCATTGACTAATCAGCAAGATTTCCTCTCCTGAGAGAGCGCCCAGCAGGGGTATTTCAGGGGGAAATGGGCTCAACGCTGCACTCCCCCCCAGCTCTCCAGCAGCATTTTAATTGAGCGAATATTTAAACACAACATTTCATCATGATAACACAGGCTTGACCTCAGATGTCAGTCATGGGTGATAAAGACCAGGGCATTGTCTGTTTCACACCTTCACTCTTGGTCTCACTCTTACACTTGACAGACTATAAAGAAACTGAGGTTACTCTAACTGACAATGTACCAAAACGTAAAAAACATTCAAAATGTAAAATTCTAAAAACAAAATGCTCTGTCATTTTGACTGACTATAAAGGAACTGAGGTAATATTACCTGAAATTCTACCAAAATTTTAAAAACGCATTAAAATTACAAATTTGAAAATAAATGTTAAAACGCTTTCAAATGTAAAAAAATAAAATAAACATTTTTAAATGCTTTAAAATGCTTTTTTTCATTTTGAAAGAAATTAACTGAGGTTAGAGGATCTGAAATTGAAAAAAAAAATAAAATTACAAATTTTAAAATGCATTAAATTTTTAAAAAATGTAAACAGTTTAAAATGCTTTAAAATGCTTTTTGTCATTTTGACAGACTACAAAGAAACTGAGGTTAGAGTATCTGAAATTGTATCAAATTAAAAAAAAAAAAAAAACATATTTCAAATTTTTAATTTTTAAAAACTAATTTAAAATGCTTTGTCATTTTGACGGACTACAGAGAAACTGAGGTTATGCTAACACTGTACCAAAAATTTTAAAAACCCATTCAAAATGTTGAATTTTAAAAACAAATTTAAAATGCTTTACCATTTTGACAGTACAAAGGAACTGAGGTTATGCTAACTGAAATTGCAGCAAAATAAAAAAATAAAAAAAATATTCAATTTCAAATTTTAAAAACAAATTTAAAATTCTTTGTCATTTTGACAGACTACAATGGAACTAAGGTTACACTAACTGACAATATACCAAAATCTAAATAACTTATTCGAAATTTCAAAATTTTAAAAATAATTTAAAATGCATTTTGACTGACTAAAGGAACTGAAAATACGCTAACTGACACTGTACAATTTTTTTTTAAACATTCAAAATGTCACGTTAAAAACAAATTAAATTTTTTTTCTGTCATTTTGACAGATGGAAAAATTCACAAACACCTGTCTTTTAACTCTGAGGTGAAAAGCAGAAAAAAATTCAAAGGATTTTTTTTTTTTTTTTTTTAAATCAGATCAGATTGCAAGACCACAATGAGTGTCTGCTGTCTCTTTGACATTGTGCTATGAGAATAAAAAGAAAGAAGTTCTTTTGATATCAATGTCACATGTAAAATTCCAATTGTTATTATATTTTACTTAGGGATAAAAATAAAATATGTTGGAAAGTTATTATTTAGAGCACAATATCTGCCTCCGAACACCCTGCAAAGAGTAACAGGAATTCACAAGCAGTGCTAATAATTTCAAAAGCCTGAAATAGTTTTTGTCCCTTCAACACTCACATTGTGCTGTATTTGACCCTGTAAAGTGTATTAGGGCAACAGAAAATCTCTGAGAAAATCTCAGCTAAATACTTCAGAAAGGGCTTCTGCATGAGACTGACATTGGTTAGATTCACAGGATAACAACACAGGGAAACAATGGGCCTTTATTAGCATCTTGCCGAACTCCAGTTTTTTTAAACGTTACGCTAGTGTCATGATTAATTCCACTTGTGTTATCCGTATAGTGGATATTCTATGTAAAGGCTCAGTCCGACAGCCTGCAAAACCCTACATAAATCCTGACTAAGCTCGATTAAACCTCACAGCTCTTAAATTAATACAGTTCATGTGCAAAAGTGCTTGAAATCAGCCCACATAAACAGACTCAGGGAAATCTCTGAACTCTGAAAACAACTCTTTCTTTGTGAATCTTTTTGGTTTTTGTCCTTTCAAACAAGTCACTGTCCTTTAATAATAATTTTATCCATGTTAATTAAAAATGTACATTTTAATTCATTAAAATTTCTGTCTTCATTAACTCTCATGCTGTTAAGAATCAAGAGAAATTTTCATCAGACTTATGGACTACTTTATGTGTTGCTTTTGGGACAAATAGCATGGGGTCACTGCATGCTATTATTACATCTCCTGTGTCTTTCATACAATAAAGTCAGATGGGTTTGAAATGACCTGGGTGTGTACATGATGACAGAATAACATTTTTTGGGTAAACTATTCTTCTAAAGGGATAGTCCACCCAAAAATGAATGTCATCATTCATGTCATTCCAAACCTCTGTTATTTTCTTTCTTCTGTGTAACAAAACTCAAACAGTCAAAGACAAAAGTCACAAACCTTGTCATCAAAAGTGACCACATTTGACGGGGAGAATTCTGGGAGCAGTGCAGCCTGGAGACAGTTCCCGTACCATAGCAGAAGGTTATGAGGGGAAGAGAAAGGCCCAGGAGAGACACTACTGAAACAGAGCAAAGGTTAAAGTCAGAAATACTATAACAGAAGCTCTTTGCACATGCAGACCTTGTCCTGATCTAGTTGTGGTGAATATTAGAGCCATGGTCCCAGTTTACATGCACCTCACAAATACTCCTCTTTCCACTCTATCTTCAGAATGAGTTATTGTAGCATTTACTGAACAGGGCACCTTTGAGAAAAATATTGTTCAGATTAATTCTGCTTCAAATCTGTTCTGTATTCTAATAAATGTCTTTCATAATGCTAAACTGAGCATGTTTCTTCCATAACCTAATGTGGCTTAAATACATCAGGACAACTGCCTTTTTTTCCACCATTCAGTGGATTATTCTCTCTTTTTGTTCCAAAACTGTACAAATGACTGATTTCTGTAAAATGCAAATCACATTTTGAACTTTGGCTGTGTAACATATAGTGACTATGGCCTGTCAAGCTCCAAAAGAACAAAGAAAGCACAATATAAGTAGTCCATAGGAATTATATTCTGTATTTCAACACTTCTGAAGCTATAAAATAGCTTTGTATAAAGGAAAATCAAATTTAAGTTATTATTCACTGAAAAACATCCTGCCATTGTACCTTTCATATCATATTTGCACATTAAAACTTTCTGTTAAACTTGTTTTTATGACATTCAGGTTATTATTGTTAACTAAAACTATTAAAGACATGTTTGTTAATTGAAATAAAATAATATAAAAATAAAACAATAAAATAAAATAAAACAACTAGATGAAAAAAGTAAACTAAATGGATTTTTTTTAAGTTGTCTTGGCAACTAACTGAAATTAATTTAAAGTGAATCACTACAATGACTAAATGGAAATAAATAAAAACTAAAATTGAACTAAAAATAAAACTAAAATAAAAAAATAAATGAAACCTTAGTAATATTTAAATGATAATAATAGTAATAATGACAAAAGAACATAACAAAATTAGAGAAAGATCTCAAAATTGAACCTGAAAATATATATATATATATATATATTAAAAAAAGCTAATTCAAAATATGTGACCCTGGACCACAAAACCAGTCTTAAGTGTCAATTTTTCAAAATTGATATTTATACATCATCTGAAAGCTGAATAAATAAGCTTTCCATTGATGTATGATTTGTTAGGATAGGATCTGAAGGTGCAAAAAACTCAAAATACTGAAAAAATCGCCTTTAAAGTTGTCCAGATGAAGTTCTTAGCAATGCATATTACTAATCAAAAATTCAGTTTTGATATATTTACAGTAGGAAATTTACATGATCTTTACTTAATACCCTAATGATTTTTGGCATAAAAGACAAATCAATCATTCTGACCCATACAATGTATTTTTGGCTATTGCTTCAAATATACCCCAGCGACTTAAGACTGGTTTTGTGGTCCAGGGTCACATATTAGTCAAAACTAGAATAGTATATAAATAATACTAAAATAACACAGGTGACATGCAAGAACCAATGGTGTTCAGCATCATTAAAATGAAATATCACAAAATTCATATTGAATATTGAAATATGCAAATGAGATTGAATGAACTATTTTGGGGGAAAGATTTTTAGTCAATAATGAAGTCGGCCTGTTAATCATATCATATACCTTGGTATTATATAGCATATTTAAAATATTTTTTCAATATTATTCTTTTTGTGTTCCTCAGGAAAAAAAGAAATTCTAACAGTTTGAATGAGCAAATGATGACAGAATAATAGTTTTTGAGTGAACAAACACTTAAAGTACAGTTTGTACACTTATCCAGTAGGCAATGGTGAAAGGTTCCTCGGACTGTGCTAGTGAAAATCTGTGGAAGTTAAGGGAGAAGATCAGAAGCAGAGGTCAAAGTAAAGAAAGGACACCAAGTCGATGCCCACAGTTTAGAAAGTCAAGTAATATTACCACTTCAGTCCTGTTTGGAAATGTGATCACCGCTGGAGAGGCACAAGGGGTGATGGGATAGAATCGGCCGAGTAGAAACACAATTAAAGTGCCCCTTAAAGAGATGTTTGTGGGCTTTGGTCCCTGTGCAGTTTGCAGTGTTGTATTACTGGAGACCTGCGACTCTTGGTGGCTTTTATCACCGCATGCTCGCCGCTAAAACCCCAACAACATCGGTGTGATGCTGCAAAAAGGCTTTCAGCTTCACAGAGATCCTCTCTCCGCACCATTCTGTGTCACACCCTTTCCCCCCGCGGGACGGGCCGCTCATATTCTTCCTTCACAAGTGTGTTAAACCACATTAGTACCGTTTTTAACCACCAGGCTTCTCTATTATTCATGGCTGTGGCAAAGTCAAACATTCCCATCTAAAGATTTTACACTTGTTTGACCAGGAGAATGTCCAATAGTCATGTACAGACAGGAGAGGATCTCAGAGAAAATGAGCGGACCAGAGGGGAGGGGAAGGACAGACGCCGTCTCCTTTTTTCTGCAGCTTGTTATTGCCAATGCGACAGAGGGAGGAAAAGAGATAAAGAGAGCTGAAAGACAGAGACAGCGAGAGAGATCCAATCATGTCTCTGATGGGGACCTTTGAAGGTTGCCACTTGGTGTGGGGAGCACATGCTGACCGGTGTGACCATGGAGAGACTGGGCTGCCCATGCCAACGCTTTTATCACACACTCACTCTGTCCCGCATCAAACAAACACTCTCTGGAAGGACACTGATGTGGGCAGATATAGGACGGTCCTCTCAGGCAAGATTAATATAATAATATTAATTACATTAAGTTAATGTTATGCCAGTGGTTCTGAAACTTTTTCAGGTGGCGGATCGCTTATGATTAAAAAAAATATATAAAAACTATTTAATATTTTAAAAAGAAGAACAATATAGGAAGCTAGATAATTAAATAAGAAGTTCAGCAAAATTATTGATTAGTAAAATTGTATACACTACCGTTCAAAAGTCTCTTATGCTCACCAAGGCTACATTTATTTGATCAAAAATACAGGAAAAACTGTAGTATTGTAAAATATTATATTACAATTTAAAATAACTGTTTTCTATTTGAATATATTTTAAAATGTAATTTATTTGTGAATTTTCAACATCATTTCTCCAGTCTTCAGTGTCACATGATCCTTCAGAAATCATTCTAATATGCTGATTTGCTGCTCAAGAAACATTTTTTATTAATATTTTTGTGGAAACCGTTTCATTTTCCAGAATTATTTGAAGAATAGAAAGTTCAAAAGAACGGCACTTATTTGAAATAGAAATAAAAATTCTTTAAAATTGTCTTGTGAACAATTTAATGTGAACTTGAATATATTTCGATATTTTATTTAATTTGAATATATTTTATATATTTTAATTTTAGAAATCAGACAATTACCTTGCCAATCACCATCCATAGTTTAAGAACCACTGTTTTATGGTTATTAAAATATAATTTCTATAATAGATGAATGCAACAGTCACACAACTGTTCAAAATTGAGAGAAAGCATGGTTTATAGAAAATTAAACAAAAAGATCAATGAAATCTAATCTTTTCAAAAAGACATTCGATTTATGCCCTAATAAATGATTTAACTCAAAGCGCCAACAATAACCACAGTAGAAGGTATGGGTGGTGCAAACAAATTAGTGTTAAAGGTCACACCCAAAAAAGTCGAAACCACATCCATCAGTACTATCGGCAGCCTGTTTACTTGTGACATCGCAGCGTTAACCAAACTAGGAGCATCACTCTGACAAGTTCTCACTCACTCACACAAGACTAATGACTTTAAGCCACTTTCACTCTTACATGGGGCCACCTTCCCCCTGCAATGGGCCCTGTAAAAATTACTGCCACAAGCTGGAAGAACAGAAGGGTTTGAGGTGACAAGAAGGCAAGAGGTCAGATTCAGTCTTCCTGGGTTGATTTAGCCCTGCTTGAGCCAAGACACCTCATTCGTTTTTCAGGCCTTAATGAGCCTAATCTGGGATACATCTATTACCCCTCCTCCTTCTCGTCTGAACACTTATCCTCTACAGTACGTGTTCCCTGCACACACCGCCTGATCCCAAGCCTGTCCCCAACAGGCTCCGGTCACGGCCCAGGTCAGGGCAAAAAAAGGTTGAGAAGGGGCCGTTTAGACGGCAGGGTGGAGGAGTGCAGCGAGCCGGCGCTGCATTTGAACTTAACCTCCATGTGCCCCAAGACGGACGTGGCAATTAGCACCAGGGATCAGCATCAAAAAGAACAGCGCAGCGTGAAGCTTGTCTAATTAGTCATATGAACGGAGGCACTGGCTCGGTCACTGCATGCCTGTCAGCCCGGGCTGGCTTGGAAAGGGCTTGCCTTTGCCTGAAAGCCAAGGGGGAACATGGGGGCACTTCTCACGGGTGAAAACGGGAAAATCTTCTCTGCTTTCTTTGAACCAGACTGATGCAACAGGACTTACTTTGCTGCCCTAGAATTTTAAGGTCATTACTAACCATGGCAACTTAGTACAGCTGAGCGAATGTTTTACTTTTCCTGTTGAGGCCTCTGAATGGAGGATGATTGTTGTATTTCACGCCTCTGGATTAATCCTGAATATAATTAATCCACTTAATATTGGCCCAACAGGAATTTTAATACTGACAATATAATTCACACTTCATGAGATAATAAAAAAGAATAAAGATAATGTGAATCTGTTTAAAAGGAAATAAAATATGGACATTTATTTTATTGCTGCCTATTTCTTTCTGGGCGTAAAGCAATACTCTAATCTTTCAACACTGACAAAACAGTACAAAATCTGAAATAATCTGACAGCTAAAAAGGTCAAGTGGGTTTAACAATTGTTTAACAAAAATAATTTCAATATTATATAATTTGGTATATTTTTAGCCTATAATTTGATACATGCATTCTTAACTAAACAATGTTGAATCATTAAAATAATTAGATTTCAGTATTTTAACAATAAACAGTATCCATTTCCCATGTCTCATAATCATGACGTGCTAGCTATAAACAATTATTTCACTATTGTAAAAACATTATTTACATTGAAGAGCATTGATAAAGGCCTTAATAAATAAAATATTTAAATCAAATATTTAAGATTTTGTAATGATTTATAATGTTGGCAACACATAACTCATTGTCATACTGATCCACAAAACCTAACAAACGTGTGGACAGTATGGTTTGACCTACACATGGCATAAATGGGATGGAATTAATGCATCTTTAGATAGGCTGATTCCATAATAATTATGAACATATTCATAACAACAGTGTTTACGCGATGACCTATAAACAATTATGGGCAGCACAGTTAGACTATATTCCAAGTTTGCCTCACCAACGTTATATTATCTCCCGTCTGATGTACAGAAATGATTAAAACAGTCGTCTGTCGAATGTAATCCTTGTTTTGGGACATAGGGCTAATTCAGCAATCCCCGAAATGTGTCCAGGTACGTGTTTCAGACACAGTTCCTGTTTGTTAGGTTCCTACTAATTTTGCCAATATGAAATAGACGCTTGACCAGTGATGCCAGATGTCGCAATAAAATAACCAAACTGGTTAAAAATGAATTTAAAAAAAAAAAAGCGAGTAGGCTCATCAACATAAAAAAAGTATTAAAAAGCATAAGGTTGCAAAAAACATAAACAATGCTAAATTGTTATTTGCATAAAAATGTTTTTTTTTTTTTTTCAGTAATCATATCATCTAAACTAAAAAATAATAATAATTAAAATGTTGCGCATATAAATATATATATAAAAGTCAATAAATGCACAGAATAAAGAGGACGTGGAAACTACAACCATTAATAATGGTATAATATGTTTCTCTTGAACAGCAGGTGGGGAGTTTTGGCAACTGTGATTAGTGGTTGGTCACATTTTTGCCAAGCACTAGCAAAAGTCGTGACTGTGTAGTCTAAAGTCGCTTATAACACGCGGACATGGCAACACTGCACCTGACGGGCACGTTTCGGGGGTTTGCTGTATCTTTAAAAGTCGCCATGGGCCGGCTGGCACATCGGCCCCGAAAGTGTGAATAATATTCAGTAAGGAGTTACGCTAAGTGGGAAAGCTTTTAGCACATTATCCGCTGGCAATTGCACAGTAATCTAATGTTTTCCAGCCAAGGTCCCTTATAATATATCTGCAGCATTGGATTTGCATTTGAGTGTCGCCTTAATGGGTTTAAACGCTGTAGATCTGGGGCTCTTGCGTCTCTCCAGAGAGAGTGACATTGAGGATGAGGTGATTCCTCAAGCGGAAAATACACAAGAGTCAGCGCTTTTAGGATATATATATATATTTATATTTATATACAGACTCTCACGCGGCACGAGCACGCGCAGGAAGTGTAGTTTATAGGCGACAAAAGCACAGATTAATACTGATTCAACAGAGAATAATCAAAAACAGATAGCCTACCTTTATTGTGTGTATTCATATGTATGAAATATATATGCAAAAATAAGCATTTAAGAGTTGTAGCCTACTGTTAAGTCTCAGCTGATCAGTTGAAGCCAGTTTAGACATAACGCGACAGACCAGTGCTTATTTGTGAAAAACGTGTTAGTTAAAATCTGCAGTAATGATTTCACTAATAAGCTTACTAAGTGTTTGACTTGACAAAGGACCTGTGTCTCAGTTTTGGCATCAAGGGTGAGCGGTGGCTTGAGGTGGCGTCTAGACAGGATTTGTTCTTATCAAACGTTCAAAAGGATCACGCAGAAAAAAAAAAAAAAAAACAGAGAAACGTAACTGTTACTTATCAGATAAGGAATGTTATTGAATCTACGAAAATAAAAACATAGAAGATGATGATGATAGGCTAATAATAATAATAATAATAATACTAATAATAAATGTTGTTGTTGTTATTATTATTATGTAGCTTAATTATAATACTATTTAGAATTGTATTAGGCCTATTTATGTTTTAATATTTTTTCTTTACTTTTGTTGTGACTTTTCTGTTCTAATTTATGAATTACTAATGAGTCAAATTAGTAAATATATAAATTTCCTGATTTTTTCGCTTGTTTGTAAGGACACATTTCTACATAGGACTGTGTCGTTACAAACAAGCGACAAAATCAGGAAACTGATAATAGCCTATGTTGTTTTTGCTTTTCATCATTATGTGTATAGCAGTATAACTAGTTTAACATTCTTAGAATAAAATTTTACTTTAACTAAAAATAATTATATTCAAGTTTTAAAAAAAACGTTTGGATGGACGTGTGTTTTATCGGAGATAATTGTTCTTGAATAATGGATTATGTCATAGCATAAAAACATACAGTTAGTTTAATTCTAGGAGATAAAACATTTGTCATGTTAAGGAAGGCTGTACTATAACATTCCCTTACAAGATGTGGACATTTAAGTTTTTATGCATGATGGAAGCTTATATAGCCTACATAACAAGCGTTTTAGTGTAGACAGATGTGACGTGTTAAACACTGATAAAGTTTATTTAGCATTTTGACTGCTCTCTGAGATCTGCGCAGCGCCTAGTACGCGAAATCACTTTGGGTGAACTCATGAATATTAATAGTGTCGTTCTGACGTTTCTTGAGGTGGCCAGTCACAAAAAGTTAATAAATATTCATAAGCCACGCCCCTATCAAAGATCTGTTCGTTATGATTCGCCAGCGCACTGACGCCCGCGCACTAGCGTCAGACTTCCGACAAATCAGGAAGGTTAACGTCACGAGCATAAATTAATATTCATGAGCCAAGCCGTCACCGTAGTAGGATTTGTGAATAAACTGACCGTAGACAGTGGACGGGGTTTAAGAACCAATGATCTAGAAGCAACACAACGATTGGTCGTGTCTGTGTACGACGGAGGGGCTAGTAACATTAAGGAGACTGCAAGTGTCCAACACTTACAATGAAAACCTTGCTTTGCAAGAGAACTAGAGGGTGACTGGAGCGAGACACACAATGTCCCAACAGATTTGGAAGTAGCACACGCATCAGCCTGTAGCCTGCAATCTTCTTAGTCCTGATTTAAACATCATCTTGCGATTTAAAGTCGTTTCGGGACTTAATCTGGACATTTGTGCTGCTGAGAATAGTTTTGAGCACTCGCATCATGGAGTACACCTCTTCCCCAAAGCCGCAGCTCTCTTCTAGGGCGAATGCTTTCTCCATAGCCGCACTCATGTCGAGTGGGAAACCCAAAGACAAGGAGCCGGAGGAAAATACCATCAAGCCGCTGGGTAAGAGCAGATCTGACTCTTTTTAACGAGAAAAAAAGTGTTTTCGTGTTTTGCAACAGTGACATGAGTTTGCATGTGAGGCATCCATGTCAAGCTGCAGCAGTTTTATATAAAGGAAAATAGCTTAGTATAAAATAACTGAGTATTTAAAAAGCTAATTGCAATGTTTTTCAGTGGCTTGTACAATCGCGTGTGCTTCTGAGGTCGTAAAAATGTAAATATTCTAAGGAAATGGTAAAATTGTGACCTGTCAATATGAGGAGTAATTCTATTAAGCTTTTTAAAAATATATATAGAATGAAAAATATTAGATCAAAAAGTGAGATTTTGTATTTGGCCAATTTGTGTTGTTTTGTTAAGATTTGTACACTTTCCTGGCAAAACAAAATGAATTGATTTAATTTTATAGGTAAACCAACAAACGACAAACCATCGTACGCCTAACAGTTTATTTACATTTACAATATAAAAATAGAGGTGAAGTCTAATTTAAAAAATAAAATAAAATGAAATAATAATAGTTGGTTTCATGCCCACTGCATTGGAATATTTCTGGTGCTTCTATGCAGTTTGTAATATTAAATTTCAGGCAAAATTAATTAAAATGTAAAAAATATAAATACTTTTGATCCTTAATAAATATTTAAGCACATAAAAACTATTTGTTTAGGCCATTATTAATTATAGCAATGTAAATTGTTATATTATTTTTACATTTCATATAGGCTCGTATATTATTAATAATAATAAAAAAATAAATATACAATGTTAAAGCAAATGATGTAACCGTGTTATGCTGTTCTTGTATATGATTGTGATATCTTATTAGAACCAAAACAAATTCTGCATGTTAGTCCCAGACTTTAACATCTTTTGTAACACTAACTGCAATAATTTAGTGCACATATATATTTAATCATTCACGGTCTTGTTTTTTTTTTTTTTTTAATTCTAGAACAATTCGTGGAGAAGTCGTCGTGCCATCCATCCCTCACCGACCTACCTTCGCTGGAAAGCCACGGTGACTTCAGCAGCGGCGGCGGCGGCGGCGGCGCTCCGTTATGTACCGAGCCGCTGATTCCTACGAGCCCCGGCGCGCCCAGCGAGGAGATGGCCAAGATCTGCTGCAGCCTCGAGACCAAAGAACTGTGGGACAAGTTCCACGAACTCGGCACGGAAATGATTATCACAAAATCTGGAAGGTAAAAAAGCTGAAATTATTGTACTTTTCGTATTTTTAACGAGTAGATTAATTCGTTTAGTAGACGCATTTAGCACACTCTAAAAAATGCTGGGTTGTTTTAACCCAACTTTGGGTCAAATATGGACTAACCCAGCTGTTGGGTTAAATTTTTACATTAAATTTTAAAACAAAAGTTCATATATGACCCAAAATTGGGTTAAAACAACCCAGCATTTTTTAGAGTGCATATTTATTTCTAAATGACAGGCCTGTTGTCAGCAGCCATGGGTTTAAATATATTACCAAATCTAAAATAGGCTACCTCAGCTCATTTGTTTTACACAGTTGAACCAACATATTCTCAAAAATCACGTTTACTCACTTACAAGCATTATGTTGTTTCAACAGAAGAATGTTTCCGACAATTCGTGTATCATTTTCCGGAGTGGATCCGGACGCTAAATATATCGTACTGATGGACATCGTTCCGGTGGACAATAAGAGATATCGATATGCCTATCATAGATCCTCGTGGCTTGTGGCGGGAAAGGCAGATCCACCTTTACCTGCAAGGTAAGAAGCTTGATATTACCTGCATGCGTTGTTTTGCTATTTTTGTTCACTTAAATAGTTGCTAAATCATCAACAATTTGTGAGCAGCCGGTGTAACTAAACAGGGAATAAACTTTTACAAAACATATTATTTAGATGCGGTAATCCGCTTGGAACGAGTTCGTGTAATTCTAACATATTTGAATTTCGCACCTTCTGTTATGTCCTTTTTTTTCTTTTTTCTTTTTTTACTTAAATAAGCATTTATTTTATAGCTATTTTTAGATTAAAATCCAAATGAAAAACTGTGAAATGTAGGCTAATCATAAGGAGAAAATCGAATAATGCATGTAGTAGCCTATATCCAAACGGATCTGCAGCAAGAATATCTTTTTTTATTCTCTTATTATTTTACAGGTTGTACGTGCATCCAGATTCGCCGTTTACCGGAGAACAGCTGTTGAAACAAATGGTTTCTTTCGAAAAAGTGAAGCTTACAAACAACGAACTGGATCAGCACGGACACGTAAGCAGAAAACTTAATTTTAAATCAGCGTGCAATTGCGGCATTACATTTTATTCTGTGTATGTCGACGTGTAGCTACTAATCATACCAGTAGTTGGCTGTAAATCTGTAAATATCTTTATGTGCGTCTGTAAACACAAGTGGCTTTACAGAAAATATATTTTGCCTGTGAAGACCAATTCTTTCATTGTGTTTTTAAAAAATATGACAATGATTATTCAAGTATGATATTTTCAAATAGCCTATTTGGATATACAACACAGCATATTTAAAGGAAAAGTAGACTGATGATGAAGCATAATAGTGTTGTTGTTTTTTTTTCTTTCTTCGTTTTACTAAATAGTAATGCCTGCAGTATTATAATTATAGTGTGTGTGTATATATAGTGTCAAGAGATAGCATAGCCCTGGGTTCAGTAATTAAAATAATAATAATAAATATTTCAGTAATTAATTAAATGCATAATACACTTTGCAAAGGCCTGGGTTTTTATATTTATTTATGGTTTTCCTGCATCACATAAATTTTCTTATATTCCTGACCAATTTCTTCAACAGATCATCCTGAACTCCATGCACAAGTACCAACCCCGAGTTCATATCATCAAGAAGAAAGATCACACAGCATCACTTCTTAATCTAAAATCTGAGGAGTTTCGTACATTTGTCTTCACTGAGACAGTTTTCACTGCAGTCACTGCTTATCAGAACCAGCTGGTTAGTACAAATCAACCAGTTTCCTAATTCCCTCACAAAGCACCTTGAAAAGCCAGTATATATATGCAAGAATACCTGTCTAAATGTATGTTTTGAGTATATATTATATACTCTCATTGGCTATTTTTATGAATCTGTTCCGCTGTAAATTATAGTACTATTCTGAATAATAAAAAAAAATAACTGAGTATATTTTGGCAACAGTTTAAAATTGTTTTGATTTTAGCAGAACAGTTCACTGGAAGACATCAGTCATTCCATTTGGATTTATGTTTAATTTAATGCTCATGATATCATGTGGGAGAAGAAAAGAGCTGCTGGATTAATTTAGTCATTTCCTATTTTTGCTGCAGATAACCAAACTGAAGATTGACAGCAACCCTTTTGCCAAAGGCTTCAGAGACTCCTCCAGACTCACGGATATTGAGAGGTATGAGGAATTCTGCTGCTAGCCGTGTGTTGATTTCTGACCCGTGTTCAGTGCAGTGAGTGATTGCAGAGGGAGGAGCAGCTGCTCTGGGGAGTGAAGCGCGTGTGTGGTGGGGAACGTTCAGCCAAACTCATTAACAAGTGCACAAGTGGCTTTTCATTAGAGTCTCATTAGACCTAGACGTGTGTGGGTGGGTTGGTTCAGTGAAAGCTGGAAAAAAAAACATTAACTTATGAGTGTGGTTCATGTGGTCAATTAATAAATAAATAAATAATTTTAATAATTACAATAATAATAATAATATCATCATAACAAAAAAGGTAACAAAATATAATGTCACTGAATCTATCGAAATAATTTGTTTACACCAACTATAAATATATATATGATTGTTGCCAACCTGTGAATGTTATATGATCTTTGAATACCATATATTTTAATTAAGTCGATTTTAACATATATAAATACAAGAAAACTTGAGAAGATATCAATATCTTTCTGACCCAAGTTTCACAAACAATACAAAACAAAAATTTAAAAATAATTAGATAAAGTTACAAATGCTGGAAATGACCGATTTTGGCAATGTGCTCTCAAATTACACAACAAAACCCAATATAAGATTTAAGTAATAGTTGCAGGTTCTTCCTTTTTATTGTATATTAATTTATTTTTTTATATTTATGAATAATGCACTTTTTTGTCCACTAGTGAATGTGTGTTATATGATCTCTAAATGTAGTATGTATGTGTGTGTGTGTGTGTGTGTGTGTGTGTGTGTGTGTGTGTGTGTGTGTTTTATATATATATATATATATATATATATATAAAATTATATATAATTTTATATATATATATATATATATATATATTACATTATTTATTATACTACAAGAAAATGCACAAGAAAAATGGTCAGCATCGCTCACTTTTCTGACCAAAGATTTTTCGAGAAAAATTATTGAATGACCCAAAAATAATTTGATAAAGCTAGAAATGCTGGAAATGACCGATTTTGGCAATGTGCTCTCAAATTAGCATTCCAGTTAAACATTTGCCAGCAAGTTCCATTTCAGACCCCAACGAAAGAACAACCGAAAGTCAATGACTGCCAAAAATACCACACAAAAATGCATCCTACTCTCTCTCTTTCTCCGTCTCTCTATTTCTTTTTCTCTTTGGAAGGGCTGTGAATTAGATCTGATCAATTGATCTTCAGGGAGCTGCAGAAATCACATTAGTCTGGAGTCGGGCACTGCACTAAAACACAGCATAATTCAATTGGGCCCCGTGACTGATTGAAAACAGCCACCCAAGTTGTAGGGCTGCGAGGCCCCTCTCCTCAGGAGCGCATCGCAGATAAAAACACACATATTTGTATTGCGCTGCTGACAGATATTGCACTTTCCTAACCTAATTGGGAGGCTAATGTGGACGCATGGCTCTTGTGATGCAGACCATCTCAGCCTGTCTGAGGAGTCTAATCTAACAGGAGCTAATGCACTTACTGCAAGGCTAGAAGACACACTTCTCTCTACGCACTTGCTGTGTGTTAACATATTTTTATGTGCTTGTTGTTTAAGCTAGCATGAACTGTCTGTTCTATTGAACACACAAACCTGCAGAGAGACAATTTGGATGTGTAATTTGTACCATGAAATTAGCATATTCACACTATAATGTATGGTTTAAAAAGTTTAAATAGTAAATACAAGTTATAAAGTTCCTCACTTTCTTACTTGAAATAAAATAAAATATTGATGTACTAAAATAACTAAAACAAAAACTGAAAAAAAAATAATAAAAAATAATAAAAATAGACAGATATGGACAGATTAAAAAATTAAAAATGAAAACAGTTTATAAAAACTGTAATAGTATCTCAATGATATGTTCTGAATATGTTTTTTTTTTAAAGCTCAAATACTTTATTGTACAGTGCATGGACCTTTAAGGGGATAGTTCATCCAAAAACGAAAATTCTGTTATTGTTTACTCACCCTCATGTCATTCCAAACCTGTAAGACTGTCTTTCTTCTGTACATATAATGAAAGTCAGTAGAACCCAGTGTTTGTTTTGAACCCCAGTGGCTTTAGTTTCATGGACAAAAATTGTTAAAACATTCGTTTGTGTTCATTTTTGGACATTTGGAATCTCTTTAAATGAGAAGATATCATGTGATGCCTTGAAAAATAATGGTTTAGTTTATTAAAATGCAGTTTATTTAGGACACATAACCAGATCAAATGATTTTGTATTGTGGATGTAGAGATATATTTTGGGGATATTGTCTTTTGATTTTGCTGTAGGGAAAGTGTTGAGAGCTTGATCCACAAGCACTCTTACGCCCGGTCGCCCATTAGGACTTACGCTGGCGATGAGGAAACCTTGGGTGAAGATGGCCACTCAGTGCACAGTAGAGGTAAGAAAATCAGTAAACCATGCACTGTAAAAATATTCTGTTAAAAAATACAGTGACAATGTTTCCGGTATTATAGGATGACTGTATAGTTTTTACAACCTATAACCATATATTTTATGAAGTGATATAACGTTAATATACAAATTTATTTGAACTACCAAAATCTGCTTTGTAACTAAAAATGTACTGATAACCACAATAGTACAGGTGGTGAAATAGAAAGCCATAAGATTAATAAGAGTTCATTATATAAACAGTACACAAAAAAGATGAAGAACTATCTGGGTAATACACATGACTTAAAAATTGCAGTAAACATTAACAAAATAACAGAAAATGTAACACAAAACACCCTAACGTACTTTACTAATAACAAAAATAAGAAGAAACAAAGCTATTCACATAAAATGCAATCATATGTCATGTTTCACACAGTTTTCCAGTACAGTTTTTCACCATTAATTATATGGCAATTCAAAGACTTTACTTCCGTTTACCATAAATGTAAATTTAATATAATGTGATGTAAACCATTTACACTATTAAAAATTAAGATTATTTATTGGCATCAGTGGTTCCATGAAGAATCTTAGAGCCTTTCCATTCCACACAAGGTTCTTTGTAGCAGAAAATGTGTTTTTTGATTTTTAAAATGTTTTTCACGCTAAGGAAAAATTGGTTCTTTTAAGAATTGTTCACTGAAAGGTTCTTTAGGGAACTAAAAATGGTTCTTCTGTGGAATCACTGCAAAACCCCCGTTTTGGAACCCTAATTTTTAAGAATGTAAGGTGCCATTTAACAGGTTTTTATTGTAAAGTCTTTTTCTGTAAAAAAAAATAAAAAATAAAAAAATTACATTATGGTGTATATATGCTCATTTTATGGTACAGATAATGCATTCAATTCTTTCCCTGTAGGTTCAGCATTCACCGCATCGGACAACCTCTCCCTCAGCTCCTGGGTCACCACAACGTCTGGCTTCTCAGGCTTTCAGCACCCTCAGTCTCTGTCTGCCATCGGAACCAGCACAGCGTCTCTGGCCAGTCCTCTTCCTCACCCCATCCAGGGCTCTCTACCCCCTTACAGTCGACTGGGCATGCCTCTCACCCCGTCCGCCCTGGCTGGCTCCATGCAGGGCAGCGGGCCGACCTTCCCCTCCTTCCACATGCCACGCTACCACCACTATTTCCAGCAGGGGCCCTACGCCGCCATCCAGGGACTGCGCCATTCTTCCACAGTCATGACCCCGTTCGTATGATTCCTGCCACTTCAGCCTGATAAGATTTCTCAATCACCGGCATGCGAAGACATACGGCACCCATACACACATGCTTACACGAAAGGAAGAACCACATGTAAATAATACTGACTAACAACCCGGACGTGCTGCTTCTCACAGTTGTGCTGGAGAAAAAGTGAACGAAAAGCCCAACGGACATGGATTCTTGTAAAACAGAACTTCAAGCATGAGTTTTTAGTGTTGATAAGAGACTCGGAGGTCTGTCTTCATCTGCAAATGTGTTTATGCTGCCTTTAAAGGGATAGTTCACCCAAAAATTTAAATTCTGTCATTATTTAGTCACCCTCATGTCGTTCTAAACCTGTATGACTTCTGATGAGCATAAAAGAAGATATTTTGAAGAATGTTGATAACCAAAATGTTTTGATTCCCATTGACTTTCATTGTATTTCTGGTCCATATAATGAAAATCAATGGGAAAAGAAAAGCTGAAAATATTCTTCAAAATATCTTCTTTCGTGTTCTGGAAGTAAATGGGAACTGAAAGTGTTCAGATACCAAATTTCTTCAAAATATATTCTTTTGTGTTCTGGAAGTCAATGGGAACCAGCTTTCTTCAAAATATCTTTTTTTGTGTTCCAGAAAAGGATAGAAATTCATACAGGTTTGGAACAACATGAGAGTGTATAAATGAAAACAGAATGTAATTTTTAGGTAAACTGTTTCTTTACAGATTTATCTCATGCCTTTATCGCCACCCAGAGCCAAATGAGGGAGAACGTAACTCACTGAATGTAACACTGGACTGCTGCTGTTTCTCATTCCCCGTGATCCATCACCTCTCAATGATATGATACAGTATCTGTGGAGCTGCCAAACACTCAGCCCTCCTGTTCAAATTGTTGACACTAGAGAGCGCTGTGCTGTTTACTGCGATACTGGATGGAAACAGTATACATGTGTACATGCTGGTTTTATCTTTCTGGTCAGATAAGTTTATTTTCTTTAAAAACTGTTTAAGGCATTTTATTGTATTTTATATTTAAAGAGACAGTTCTCCAAGAAATTAAAATTCTGTCATCATTCACACCCTCATACACACAAAAAAAGATATTTTGAAGAATGTTGGTAACCAAACAGTTTCAGTTTCCATTGAGTTACATTATATTTTTTTGTGCGTACAATGGAAGTCGAAGGGAACTGAAACAGTTTTGTTACTATTCTTCAATATATCTTCTTTTCTGTTGGAACGGGTAACGAGTAAATGATGAGAAAATATTCATTTCTGAGTAGACTCTACTAAGTTGCTAATCTTTCCTCAGCGAGAAAAACTATAAATTAACATAATTTTGTTAAAAAGACACAATGAGGGTGAACTGCAACTGATATGAACCAGCGGACACTGTGAGGCCATGTCACAACCACGAAATCCAGAGGAAAATGGACAGATTTCTGTTTTGTAACTGGCTAATATTTCTTTCCAGGGCCAGAAACTGAGCTTTAGCCACTCGAGGCTGCTTGTCGACAGCCAGCTTGCAGGAAGTCTACACCTGTAAATAATGGGCTAACTTTTAAATAATAGTCTCGTCTTCCCCGGGGGAACGAGGGAAATTGGGTGATTTGTGGCTGAAGCATTCCTATTTGTACAGTCACATCGACAACAATTCATCAACATCCTGTAACCAAATCACAGAGAAACAGCGCTAGCTGTAATAGCCAGATGAAGAGGAACTGGAGTGTGTGTGTGTGTGTGTGTGTGTGAGTGTGTGTGTGTGTGTGTGTGTGTAAGTGTGAGGAACTTAATGATGCTGCGGTTTTTATTTATCCTTCAAATTTGAACAGAACAGACAAGCGTAAATACACAAACAGAGCCACACAATGCATTTCAGGGTTGAGGGTGTTTTATTCAGATTGAATGTGTTGTCTAAAGTAAAGCTGATAAAAAAAAAAAAAAAAAAAAACATGCCCACTATTTCAGGCCTTTGATTTGTTATGAACAGACTGTACAAACAGGTATGTAGTTGCAATATATTAGCAAATGTTTTCTCTTTATTTCTCTTTATTTTTGTTTGTGTGTATTTCTATGTCAGATGTGTTCTACTCATAAGGAGACATCTGACAATTTTTGTTTTGATGCCTTTTTTTAAGTGCAATATATTTATTTCAGCTATGAAAAAAGATATGGCTAATGTATTATTTGAAGCAATGATAGATGTTATTTGTAAACAAAATGAAATATATATCACTCCAAAATAATGTTGTGAGAGTGTGATTTTTATGTTTGCATTGTTGTTAAATGTTGCCATCACAATCATTGTATTAAATAACTTGAGGAACCTTTAACATCCATGGAACCTTTCCATTCCATAAAAATTCTTTAAAAACATTTTGTAGATTATTAAAATGTTCTTCATGTTAAGAAAAATGGTTCTTTGGAACAATGGAACAGTTCACTGAAGGGTTCTTTGGGAAACCAAAAATGGTTCTTTGGCATCACTGTGAAAACACTCCCTTTTGGAATCTTTATTTTAAAGAGTATAGGATATTTAAATTGATCTAATTTTCAGTTTTATTTATAGAATAAAAGTTGCATTGAACTGATATACAGTAAATTAAAAAACAAAAAACAGACTGTTTGACTTAGTCTATAATAATATCAAATGAAATTTGATTTATTTTATATTTAGCTGAAATGTGAGGAACATTAATTTAAGCATCAAATTGTATGTCTCTATATATTGAAAAAAGAAAAACTAAAAACTACTTTCTTTTTATATTTATTTTCTTTTTATTAAATATACCTTTTACTTTTTCTATTTACATTCAAGTGAAAGCATTTAAATGACCTGATGGGCAGCCAACATAAATATGTACAATTATTCAAAACAGATTGTTTTAAAGACTGTTTTTCTGAAACACCTTAAATTCTCTTATCAGAAAGCAGATTGCGTACATTTCAAACTAACAATTCCACCAGAGAGAACTATTTCTATCTATGCATATTTGTATGCATCCATAAAATCATTATGAATGATTGATTTTATGATCATAAATTCTTTGAAGCCTTGGAGAGTTGCACATTTTGTGAAACAATTTTCACTCAGAAATTGCTAGTAAATTTCATAAACACAGAAAGAAATGGCAAGTAACATTTTGAATTAAACATAGGCTATATTTCTTAAAAGTAGAAAGAATGAAATAGTATTTTCTTTTGAAATATATTCCAATAATCTTTGTTTTATCTTTACAACTTCAAAAAAATCATTTTTATGAATTACTGTAGAGTTCACATTGAAATAGCTTTGAAGTAATAGTCAAATACCAAATAGATTCCAAAACATTTTTTTTTTTTTTTCAAGATTCCTTTTTTTTTAACAAAGATAAAAAATGACATTTTGATTAGAAATTGCACTTTAAAACCTTTTTAATTCTGTGGAATTGTTAAAAAAGTGTAATTTGTCATGTATTTATTTAAATTTATTTATTTTAGTTATTTTAAAAAGAACACAATTTGTACCAAGCAAAAAATAAATAAAAAAATAAAAAAATAAAAAATTATTGATTAGTTGAAATAAATGGGTTTGCTAGCTAAATGCCCAACAATTATCTGCCTGTTTCTGACTAATCATATACAGAGGTGACAGCAATTATCATTTATTATTCTGCATGCGTTATTTGTTTGGCAGGACACTGCAGGGCAGGAAATGTCTGAGGTATCTGTAGCATAATTATAAATATAAAGATGGCCTCTCTATCACACAGCCATCACTATCATGGACAAACCAACAAATCGATAGCAGGTCGTTAGTCACCGTTTCACCAGGAAGAAAAGGCACTTCTACCCTCTGATAAAAATCAGTTACATCCTTTGAAAATAAATAAATAAGCAAATAAATAACATCCAGTGAGAGGGTGATTGGATTAAAGAGATAGCACAAGGGTGGTCTGAGGCCGTGAGCTATGGAGAAATAAATTGAAAGGAACAGTTCACCAGGGAGTCCATTTTAAGAAATAAGAGTGTCATTTACACAACAAGGACTGCCAGCTAAATCTAATGTAATTTCATTCAGTTTTGCATGTTTTTTCCTTCCTGACATGATTCTTTAATTTGTCCCTAAGACAAAAGGAGCACATTTCAATGATATGGGCAGCAATGGAAAACTGTCTGCTGTCTTTGCCAGTGAATTAAGGTTAACCCACATCCCTGTCAATAGAGTCCACATTCTTTATTGCCTCTATTAAACATCGATCGACGGTAGTTTTATAGATGCCTTGCTTACTTTTATTTGAAAAATACATACATAGTTAGATGGTAGATTCAATTTCTGAGTCAAACAAAACACTTTTTTTTTCTTGAATACTTGGAACACCTTCTTACAATCTCCTATTTCTCATTTAATACTGGATAGAATTTGTATAGGCTTAATTTTAATGGAAGAATGGAAGAATCATATGGTTAAATGAGGAGATTTGGGCTATTTTGTCTATTTTGGGCTATTATTTTATTTTATTTTTTTTAATCCAGTGAATATTTCTCTGTGTGGGTTTATTTTCATTAAGTCAATTAAGATACAAAAATTACATTTTAAATTTAATTTTTAACATTTCCATCATTATTGCCCGGGATAAACAATATACAGTTAACTGAACCTTTTTTTTTCGTTTTGGTTTTTGACCTTCATGAAAAAAATGTGCCAATAACTTGACGTTGTCACTATATATAGTTTAAATAATATCTTATGTTCCACAAGGTTGTAAAACAGTAATACTGTGAAATATTATTACAATTTAAAATAATTGTTTTCTATTTGAAAATATTAACATGACAGGAATAAATTACATTTTAATCAAATAAATGAAAGAAACAAATTCAGCCTTGTTGAGCATAAAAGACTTCTTTCAAAAACATTAAAATGCCTTAACTATATATGTGTGCGTGTGCGTGTGTGTACATTTATACAATACAAAGTAAATTAAAAAAATTAATTTCATTTAATTTCATTTTCCATCTGACATGAAACATCTGTTCTGTTTGTCCAATCAATAAATATTACAAAATATTATAATATTTTTTTGAATTACTATTAATAATATTTTGGAATTTTAGCTCAAAGAACAGAATTCACAAAAATATTTATATTTGTTTATCTTTTGTTTTGTTGTTTGAAAACCACAAACCCACTGCTGAACTAAACCTTCTTACTCAGAAACGGCCTTTGTGACAACTAGCCCCAGTCTCCTCTTATTTATAGACTTATCAGTCATATTGGGTTTTCTTTTATTCCTTTCTTGTATTCCTACAGAAATCCACTTAATTCAAGCAAAATAATTTCAACAACTACATTTGTCTAGGTCTATCCAACAAAGGATGGAGTCATGATGAAATCATGGTCTGTCAGACAGAGATCTGTTCTCCTGATAAGAGTTGTCCTACCTTGGGAAGACAGACTATAACCCGATTTGTCCAGTTACTTAGTGGAGTCCGGGTGAAATGAGCCCAATAAATGTCTCTGTCATGCATAATTAATTGTGTTGTTACAATGAACCATACAAAATCCATCTTCATTTGATTAGAGGTTTTCTGAAGGCACTGAAGTGCATGATGGTCTACTTTGTCTCCATCTCACATCAGTGTCTGTATATGACTGGATGGAGGGCTGTAGCTCTGGAATGCAGATGACAGCTTTTATTTCAGAATGTAAAAAGGGATTTTGTAGCGTTCAGATGGCATATACATGTATGCATGCCAACTCTTATCAATGCCATCAGGTATGTCTCTAACATGAATCAAGAAGAAATTCTTCCCCAAAGGAACTATAATTGCACAAAATAGTTTGAGCAATAAATTTAATTATGAAACAGGTTGCCTTTATTTCTTGAATATATATATTTTTTAAATTATATATATATATATATATATATATATAATAATTAAATTATTTATTTCCTATATTCATAGGAAAGCATCTTTGAAATCTGTACATATGGATATATTTTTTTTAATCACTGGCGCCCACTAGTGGTGTATCAGTTGATCAGCTGAAGGAAATCAAAACCACTTATTACGATAAGAAACCAAAACCTGATTTTATTCAAAAACACACCTTATTTCAATGAGATGCATATATTCATATCTGTAAATATTTACTATTTATTTACACACAAGGAAGAGAAAAATAGTTATGCACTAAAGTAACTGCATGATTCACTAAGTCTTATAGTCTTATGTGTTTATCAACCAGTCTTGAGAAAAAAAAAAAAAGTCTTTCGTAACAACATGGACAGCACATCCATGAAATCTCACCCCAACTTGTTGACAAAGGCAGAAAGAAAAGCATTAGGCAATGGCATGGGGTAAAATTGAACACCATTGAAGCAGCATTACAGACTTGCCAGAACATGGCAGACCATGTTGTACTTGTTTTTGTATTTTTTTATTATTATTTTTCATGTCTATAGTCAATTTTTTCTCTCCACTGTCCACAGACAACGAGGAGACATCCGAGTTCAGTTGGCAGCGTGTGGAGGTCCCTCAGGGATGAGGGAGGTGATGAAAGTGCTGATGAACGACCAAGCGGCCGACAGGAAGCCCGGCTGATGCGGGTCTGCGTTCATGGGATCTTCAGGACCTTCCTCCCCACTGTCCCCTTCGTCATCCTCCATTCCCTCATCCATCATACGCTCCTACAAAGAAAAAAAGAAAAGAGCTGGGTAAGTTTGTTTATTAAACTATTGCTTTGGTTCATGAGAAAACTGTATATTAGTTTCAATGAATTAGTTTTAGGATGATGTGTGACCATTTTAAGACTATTGGTATCAGCCGATAATTGTGAAATATGTGACCCTGGACCACAAAACCAGTCATAAGTGTCAGTTGTTAGGATAGGACAATATTTGGCCAAGATACAACTTTTTGAAAATATGGAATCTGAGGGTGCAAAAAATCAAAATACTGAGAAAAATCACCTTTCAAGTTCTTAGCTATGCACATTACTAAAGTTTTGATATATTTATGGTAGGAAATTTATTAAATATCTTCATGGAACATGATCTTTACTTAATATCGTAATGATATTTGGCATAAAAGAAAAATCGATAATTTTGACCCATATTATGTATTTTTGGCTATTGCTACAAATATACTCATGCTACTTGAGACTGGTTTTGTGCTCCAGGGTCACATATGTCAGTTTTAAACTCCCCTAACAATATATAATGAGCATTTTCTATTTTATAATATTTTTAAATATTTTATTCAATAATGTACACTACTGTTCAAAAGTTTGGGGTCAGTAAGATTTTTATGAAAGAAATTAATACTTGAATTGAGCAAGGATGGATCAAATTGATCAAAAATGACAGTAAAGACATTTTTCATCAAATAAATTTCAAATAAATTAAAATTAAGACTTCTATTTCAAATAAATGGTGTGTTATTCTGAACTTTCTAATTAAAGGATCCTGGGGAAAAAATGGAGTAATGGCTGCTGAAAATTCAGCTTTGTATCGAAGGAATAAATTAGGTTTTAAAATATATTAAAATTGAAAAAAGTTATTTGAAATTGTAATATTTTACAATACTACTGTTTTTACTGTATTTTTGTACAAATAAATGCATAAGAGAATTCTTTCAGAAACATTAACCCATTAATAATGTAAAATAAACGCTCATTTGCTTATAGAAAATTACATTATTGCATTACATGTACATATACACCATCTTTAAAAAGTTTAGACAGACCGAACCCATTATCATCTGTATTTTCCACATTTTAAAATTATAGAAAAGTCATAAAAAAATTATGAAGTAACACAAATATATATAAATGATTTAAATTTCAAAAGACACAATTTATACATGTCTACAAAATCTTTTAGGGCAATACATTTTACAAAATATGGAAAACAAATTCAGTCAGGTGTGTCCAAACTTTTCAGTTCTGGAGTATATCTTGCTCTATAGATATCTGCAACAATACTGGCAAAAGTTGACTACTGTAACTAACCATCTCTTGCATATCCTGATTTTGCTCAGCCTCGTCTTGTGGGTCTTCTCCAGCTCTTGGATTCTGCAGTTCTGCTCTAAAGGGAAACCAGCCAGCCTGGTGCCTGGAGTACACAAACAGAGACAGTGAAGCGCAAATACAATGTTCAACTTCCTACAAGTCAGCTTCTGCTTATCACGAAGCTTCTACTTAAAATATGACCTACAGATAAACCAGCAGCATTGCACCGATCACCACGACGAAGCGGCCAAAAGAGGAATAGAAATAGACGATGCTGAGCAGAATAGCAGCACGTGACACTGTGTACATCCAGTCCAGCCAGTCTCGGTTGAGCTCATCGTCGTTCAACATGGCTCCTCCCTGAGCATTCATCTGGATGTTGGGGTTGGCAGGGCGGTCCTCAGGGGCAGGGTTGGGCCCCATAGGGGCTGCAGGTTCGTTAGGTCGAGCTGGTTGAGTGGTGGGGCCAGCGCTGGGAGCGGGAAAGGGGGCCACGCTGGACGCCCTGGAGGCTGCCATGGCTGCATGACTAAAAGATTGTGAATAAAAGGGTGAACTGTGCACATTAAAACGAGTAAAGAAAAAAATTATGCTGTCGTATATATATATATATATATATATAAAAAAGGTGCGCCCTATATCCACACGCACTACTTCAGGTGAACATTTTTGAATAACCAAACATTTTTTCAATGTTTCTTAAATAAGTATCTTATTCTCACCAAGGCTGCATTTACATGATCAAAAATACAATAAAAACAATAATATTGCGAAATATTATTACAATTTAAAATAACTGTTTTCTATTTTAATATATTGTAAAATGTAATTTATTAATGTGATGCAAAGCTGAATTTTCAGCAGCCATTACTCCAGTCTTCAATGTCACATGGTCCATCAGAAATCATTCTAATATGCTGATTTGGTGCTTGTTATCAATTATTATTGGTGCTAAAATATATTAATAATGGGGTCCTTATTATTTTCAATGTGGAAACAGTTTTCGCTGCTTAATATTTTTACTGAAACAGTGGTACATTCATAAATGTCTTTCACTTTTGATCAATTTTTGATAACTTTTTATGATTAATTATTCCAAATTTTTGACCTGCAGTATATGTTTATACTGATTTGCACAACTATCTACTGAAATCTCAGTATGAAAGGGCTCAAATACATTTTTCAGGGCCCTAACCTCATATTTAATAACCACTGGGCCGTATTAACTTACTATTGCATGTAATAATGGCGGGCATACATCTGCTGCCACCAAAACATTTGCATGGGCATGTACATAGGGTGGGCGGGGAAGCCAGCAGCGGGACCACCTTGCATGGGAAGAGGCATTCCTTCAGGCCTAAGTGGGAATGAAATATCCAAAATGAAACTCAAACTCAATATATTTTGCTTTGAGTGGGTTATTTGTGTGTTTACCTCTGCATCACACCAGTAGGGGCAGGATTGAGGCCGTGTGTTTGTGTTGGGTTCCCCCGGTGCCGCAGACCATCAGAGTTGGCTGGAGTTTCCTGACTAGGGGTAGAAGATGAGGAGGATGGACCTGCACTGTCTGACGTCTAGGAAGAAGAATGAATAATGGCCATAATGTTAAGACTTTCAAAATATCTTCTTTTGTGTTCAACAGAACAAAAAAAAAAAAAAAATCTTTTGTTGTTTTGAAACAACTTGAGGGTGAGTAAATGATGACACAATCTTCACTTTTGGGTGAACTATCATTTTAACAAACTAAGATTTATAAATGCTGTAGAAGTATTGTTCATTGTTTATGTTAACTAATGTAGTTAACTAATGTTAACAAATGAAACCTCATTGTAAAGTGTTACATGATAAACAACATGAAAAGGAACTGTTCTTCATGGAATTTCTTTTATTTATTTATTTTTTATTCTATGCACTCACTGAAGAGCTGGAATTGGTGGTGTTAACAGGGCTACCAGAAGTGGGGGATGATGGGGGGCTTTGTGACGCACACACCAGGTGGACCATGTGGTATTCATCTTGCTGTTGGGGTTGAAGAAATCCAGTGATTAGAATCAGTACAAAAAACCTGAGCTCTGGTCAAATACTTTAAAAGAATGCAATAAACACCACTTTCTGTGTTATTAAAAAAAGTGGTCACTATACAAGTTTTGCATTCATTTGTACAAACGCATTTAACAAATGTCTTCGGTCACTGTGCTATCTCTCAGTGTTTTTAAAATGCCATGTCAGGTTAGTTTTAAAGGAAGTGTAAGTTGCAACAGATCTTTTCTTCTGCATTTTGACATACATCCGAGTGAAGCAAGTTACAACAATGAGCTTGGAATTTTTAAATTACAAAAAAAAAAAAAAAAAAAGTAATAATGAATTTTAAATAATGAAAGACACATTTAGAAAATAGATAGGGTGAAATTCAATTTCATGCCAACTTTAAAACATAAATAAAAATAATAAAATAAAAGAATAAAAATCACCCCAAGATCATTTGTGGTTGGATGGCCTAATAACTATAGATAAATATCTAAAAAAAAAAATATATATTATGATGGTGAGATACAAAAGTTTTAGGATCTATAAAGTTAAGTGGTAATTTCAACATCTCAACAATCATAAACACTCAAAACTGTTTGAAGCAACATCACACTTGTTTTTGTTTGTTGCATCTGATTTGATGTTTAAACAAATCAGAGAACAGGACTGTACCTTTCTTAGCACATCCCTCAACTGCAAGTGATCTTGAAGAAGCCGTCCAGAATAGACAAGTCTCTGATCCTTGGATGACTGAAAGAAGTTACATAAAAATTAGACTTTTTTATAATTAAGCTTGTCTAAATGCAAGAAGGGTTTGATTAGAAAGGTGTTCAGTGAAATCTCAGACAAAAATGTCAGCATGTTAAAAAAAAAAAAAAAAATCATTAAAGTATGGAACTAGAATCTGAACTGCACAGCTCTGCATGGGGCTCTTGGGCAAAATAGCAGCAATGCCAAACATTCCTGTAGAGCAGGTGGCATCTAGCTGCCATTTCCTGAAGTCAACAAGCAATTTCATAGGATTCTTCTAAAAACACTTTCAAATCATCATAAAGACATGTTTCAAATCATGTAGGAATAAGACCTAACCTCGACTAAAATGTTAATTCTGTGATTTACGAATAGAAAGCTCTTCAACAGCCATAACAAACTTTTCTTGAACCCCGGCCCATAGCACAGAATTATGACACACTTAACTGCTTATTTCAGGTCCTTAAGTATGAAAATAAGGAGGCCACCCAAGATGTAGTTGAGTTTGTTACGTCATCTGAACAGATTTGGAGAAATTCAGCATTACATCACTTGCTCACCAATAGATCCTCTGCAGTGAATGGGTGCCGTCAGAATGAGTCCAAACAGCTGATAAAAACATCACAATAATCCACAAGTAATCCACACAACTGACTCCAATCCATCAATTAACATCTTTTGAAGTCAAAGCTGCTTGTTTGTAAGAAACAAATCCATCATTAAGGCATTTGACATAAAGACATTTGTTTAGAGCTGTTTGTGCTTGTAAAGGATAATTAATCTGTGCATTTCTCTCCTGATTCAGACAAGTCAACTTGTTTTTTTTTTTACTTAAGAAAGCAATGTTATGGACAGGGGACTTGTATTTCAGCCAAAAGTAATGGTTTGAAGTTAAAAACATCTTAATGATGAATTTGCTTATTACAAACACACAGCTTTTAGCTTTAATAGACTGAAGTTGTGTGAATTACTCGTGGATTATTGTGATGTTTTTATCAGCTGTTTGGACTCTCTTTCTGACGGCACCCATTCACTGCAGAGGATCCATTGGTGAGCAAGTGATGTAATGATACATTTCTCCAAATCTGTTCCGATGAAGAAACAAACTCATCTACATCTTGGATGGCCTGAGGGTGAGTACATTTTCAGAAATTCTCATTTTTGAGTGAACTATTCCTTTAAAATACTGCACTAATGATAAGTGAGACACTAACACATGGTCATACTACTAAACAAAGAAAGAAAATGCACCTAATATGATTGTTCACATAAATACAATCAAACACAATACAACTTACTTTATAATAGAATAATAATCTTGACAATAATATAAACTCACCGGCTTGCTAGGATACACTTTGGATATGTGTTTTTTCAACTTTTCTACTGTCCAGTTCAAAAAACAATTGATGGTCTGGTCATCATACTTCTGGTTTGGTGCCTTGATAACAAGAGTAACGGGGCTGTCAACTGTGCCCTGGTCCATGGTTCATAATAAAGCAGCTCTTGAACTCTGAATCAGGGAAGTCACACTGCGCCGGTTGTCCTGTTCGAGGGCAGGGATATTTTCCTTATTCAAACTTGATTCATGGTTGATAAACTGTGAAAGTATCCTTCATGTTGTTCTCCAGGCAGTCTCAGCACTCAACATCAGTGAGAGGAATATGACAGCAGCAGGTGGATGCACTCAGCCAGCCTTTAAAGAAAACAGAGGGAGAAGAAATATGTTACTCGCAAATGAAAATGTGATTCTTTCTTTAATGTAAAATACCAGTTTTGCATGCAAACAGATAAATCACACCACATACTGATATGAAGGCAAAGCTAGTTACAAATGAGGCGATAAGCTCATTATATTATTAACACTTAATACAAAGCATGGCAGCTTTGTAATGGGTCAAATTTTTTATTTTGTGTGTGAGACGTGCTCAAAAGTCACATAAAATTATTAATTGGGCGAAATGATTCTGGAAGTTGGACCAAATCTACATAATAATAATAATATAAAGCTCAAACTATTTACTCAAACTACTAATTGACGTGTGACATTTACATATATGACGATGGCAGAAGCTTTTCAACAAAAGTAAATTATCAAATAACATAAAATAATACAATAAAACATAATTAATACGAGAATAAATGCATTATGTTCAGTCACCAAGCACCTACCGATACAGACTAGCACTAGGTAACTAAACAAAACACTACATCACATATAATGACCTCAGATTACCTGTTGTCCTGCTTTATCAGAAAATGCATATGAATTGCTAACGTTTTCTCTTTAAAATGATTGTTTAACGATAAATTAACAGTAAACGCACAGAAAACAGACGATAGTGATCAGCTAGCTAGCCAGTGAGCTACAGCCTCAACGTTAATCCCACAGACAGCAAGAATGCTCGATATGAGTTAACATCAAAATCAAGACAGTATTTTGAAGGCATTTGAAGGGAAAGCAAAAAATTATACGCACCCGAGTAAAAATATCTGGCCCAAAGATTGTTTTCGTGTAAAATGGAGTCGGGCGTAACTCCGGAAGTGTCGTCAGAACAGCGCAGACACTTCCGTTCAGTCGGAGGTGTTTCTACTTATATAAAAGCAGCACGAATACACTGATCTGAAATCAGCTTTGAGATTTCTTTCTCTTATTGAATACAGCTATGGGGTATTGTAGGCTGTTCCTAGTTCAGCATGAAGGCGAGTGTGTGTCTTCTCAAAAGACAAACACAGGTTCGTGAAAAGATAACATTTCTGTCCAATTCTGTACAACTCAACTCTGTAAACTGCAGGAAAACAGGGTCTTTACGGCCAATAAAATGTTATATTTTATTTATTTATTTATTATTTCACATTAAATGCAGCTAAACTATGTAGTGGATTTAGTGGGTTATAAAGATATTTGTGTGTGTGTGTGTGTGTGTGTAGATAACAGAATATTTCCCCATAACTTTATATGCACCTTTTTCAAAAGAATTTGTCAATCAGTTAAAACGAGTAATTCAAACAACCTCAAATAAGGGAGCACTTTTTGATATAAAGCATTTTTTATTTAAAAAAGTTTACATAAATAAGTTTCTAATGAAGCCTTTATAATTTAACCTAATTATAATGTTTAAGTTATAAGTTTCTATTAAAGATGAAGGTGTATGCTTTAACATTAAACATTAAATGTGTTGTTTTTAAAAGCAATATGTATACATTACATTAAAACAAATTCTAAAATACGGTGCCCGGGAGGGGACGTCTTCGGTTCACTTAGTTTTGTCGTGGCCACGACACAATAACTCGAGGGAACGTGATAATATGTCGTGGCCTGGAGATGTTATGTTGAGGGAACAACATATGCATAAACAAACCTACGTGACCATAGCAACCCAGGATTATCAGGGATTCATTAACATTTTATTTTTAATTAAGAAATTATTATATTAATTATTATAGAAATTATTACATAATTAAATTATTATATTGACCATAGGCTACCGGACTGAAGGCAATGGCACGCGATGTACACAGCATTCAAATTAAGTTTATCACAAATAGGCTAAATGTTACATAAAGTAGGCCTACATAAAATAAAATAGACCTACAAGAAAACATTTTTATCCATCCCACAGCCTTGCTAGCTGTGTGTGTCCATTAACTGATCGTCTTTTTCCGTAATATTTGTATATTATTATTAGCTATTATTATCATCATAATTATTATTATTAGCCTATTATTATATTTTTATATTCGTTTTCCCCCTTCATTTCGATCTCTTTACATAACGTCCTGACTAGTTTTGTAAATGCTCGAAATGCCAATAAAGCTTTATGCTGCAGTTTAAAGGTTGAATTTAACATACATTTCTTTTCTTTTTTTTTCTGTGAATTAATAATTATTAATATTATAGCCTAGTGTTTCGTTGAGGAATGAATCATTCACGTAGTTTCATTTGTAAATGAAAACACAACATGCTCATTTATCATCAAGCACTGGCATAAATAACCTACAATCATAAAGTATTGGCATAATTGTCAGGCGTTTACAGTATTTGTAAAATATATGGTAGCAAATAGCATAATTATATAGAACGTTAATTAGGTAAAGCCATACACGAATTGAAAGGGGAAATAATACAATATTATATATATATGAAATAAATATAAAAAATATAACCCTAACAAGTTAATATAACCTAATAATAATAATAATAATAATAATATACAAATATTAAATGAAAGGTTTAATGTTAATAAAAATGTTTTATCCATCTCTGATAATCCTGGGTTGCTATGGTTACGTAGGTTTGTTTACGCATTAAACTCGTGGCCACGAGAAAAATGTTGTTCCCTCGAAAAAACAATCTCGTGGTCACGACAAAACTAAAGTGAAGTGAACCGAAGACGTCCCCTCCCAGGCACCGTACCGTACAGACGCGCATACACGCAACTTTCATCTCTCTGATCTCTCTCTCTCTCTCTCTCGAATTGGCAATATTTGAGAAAAGGGTTTAGCGATTAATAATTATTGGGGTGACTAGGCACCCTCAATATCTGTGATGGTTATCGCCCTGATCAGACATGAAAATATGTTGTGGTGTCCTGACATTTTATCCTACCCGTCAGATTTTCCTACCAGGGTTTATTGCGCATGCGCACATCAATATTGCGTCCTTTTTCTCACGCTGAAGAACAATATTTCATGTATCTGCATTACTGTATAGGTAAGTTTAGGGTTGGGGTAGGTGTAGATGTTAATAAAACACAATATAATAGGTAGAAAAAAATATTTATTGTTGGTTTCCGGTAGCTGTATCCCTTCTAGACACAACCGCGAATATAACACATAATTACTATATTTGCATTACTGTAAGGGCATTTTTCGTTGTCGAATTGTACTACCTACTGTTTTAATGGGAGGTAGCAAAATCTGACAGGGTAGCACAAATCAACACTATCGTGCAGTATAACTTTCATTGTTTAACGTTACCAAACCTTAGCAATTTTTTTGCACAAACATTTCTTTGAATAACATGACCGTAATTTGAACACATGATTGAATATAACATAAAACAAATGATTAATTTTCATTAAAATCTTTATTAATGCCAAAAATGCTTACATTCATGTGTCTTTTTGTTCGCTCGGGCAGCCATGTTGCCGCTGTAGCCGGTTTATGCTGAGATAATTCATACCCCTTCGTTTGAAGTGTGGTCCCGAAAAATCTTCGTTTGAAGGGCTATCTAGCCCTTCCCCTTACCCCTACGCCTCCAACCAAAAGAGAATCGAGACACCCCTACCCCTTCACATGAACGCGCCAAACGGAGGGGTAGGGGAAAGGGGAAGGGGTAGAAATATGATTGAGCCTTAATCTCACAGTCAAGTGCTCACATTACATATAGAATAAAGCCAGTTCTGAAATAATCAGCATTTTGCGGTACAGCCCCAATAATCCTTTACAATGCACTGTATTTTGTTATTATAAAAGTCAAGCCATATCTTTTTTCATCTGTGTTTCAAATTGATTGGGATTGCTTCAATTTGTTTAAAACCTCCTGAGTAAGTCTTTTTGCTATACTTATTAATCTTGTGATGACCTGGCATCCATCCAAGGAGAAAGCGATGAAAGTCGGTCCAAGCGAAAGCGAACATGCTTCGCCATTCTTTCTCCAACTCCGGAAAGCTGGCTTTCTTGTCCAAGGATTTCCGTAGCTCTGAAAATTAGTGATCCAGAAGACCAGGCACTTTCTTTTCACACTCCTTCTCATCCATACAGCTGCCCAAAAAATAAATAACATCCTTCATCCCACACCCTCCACCAACATACTGAAAATCAACAGCTGCAACCTGTAAACCGTCTTTGGAGAAGCAGAAATTAGCTAGTTTTGCATCACCATGCAGAATTGTCTTAAAGCGGCAGTTGTTGAGGATGCTGTCTATCTCTGCAGCGGCTGCTTTGAGTTTTTGATCTGACATGGCTTCTAGCTCTTCAGGCCTTGTTTCTAAATGCCAATACGTGCCTACAGGCCAAAGTCCTTCTGGGGTGACATTGAGGAAAAGTGCATGAAAGTTGTCAATCCAGCTGAGGCAGGCCTTTATTTCAGCATTATTAACATAGGTTTTTCTCACCGGGAATCCTGCAACATCAAGGTCCTCTAAAACAATCAACTGCTCATCACCAAATGACTGGGCAGCAAGACAAGCGGGAACTTGGCAGCGTTCGTTGGTAGTGCAGTTTTGGTACCAGTGACTTTCTGCTTGATAGGATCGAACCTTGCGTTGGTGAGATATGTCTGTGTTCCAGCCCTCTGGATGTTTCTGGTTTTGGGGAAACATCACATGTTTGACAACCACAGAGGGACGGTCACATCCCTCCAAGCGGACTCATTATATTTCACCATAACTGCTCCACAAAGTCTGAATCTTTGCACCAATCTGCAGAGACTTTGCTCCACGTGCTTTCAAAACGAGGTCTTCGTGTTCCTGCTTCATTCTGGAGATTGAACTGAGCAGAACAGTTGGTTTGTAGTCTGTTGACTTTACAGTGCACCTATGTTTACATTTACCTTACGTATCTTGAAGTGAAAAGGGGGAATTCCAAGATGGCAGAGTGAGCGGTCGCGTTTATGCAGGCTCTGAGAAAAATAGCTTGAAAACATCCTGAAATTTATATCTCTGACATAAAAAACAATCAATAGTTAAGCCACTTTCAAGTTTGATTCAACTTGTGGACTTGTTGCGCTAACTACACAAGTTTTCTCCTTTTCCTTAAATGTAAGCGATGGCAAACACCAAGTAGATACCGGGCTAGTTGACCATGACTACAACTTAAATGCTCTCACAGAGGCATGTGATGAAGAAGAAATTGAAGATATGATGGTAGAAACTGCCAAAACAAGATATGACCATACACCTCCCAGCCCGAACCCCAAGAAAGTAAGAACAAAGGCGAAAGACAAAGTTAAACAAACAGACGAAATAACAAATGAAGTAATTTTCGATGCAATTCAAACTCTAATTAAGAGATTTGACGAGCAAGATCAACGACGGAAAATAATTGAAAAGACAATGGAGGAAAATGCACACGCAGTTAAAGAGAATAAAGAAGACATAGGCGAACCGAAAAAAGAAGTAGCAGACTTGAGGAAAGAGAACATCTCACTGAGGCAGCAGTGTTTGGAGCATGCCAGATACAAGAAAAGATGAGATCTCAGACTGATCAGTCTTCCGGAAAAGGAAAAAGAAGACACAAGAGAAACTGTGATCGGAATTATATACCTATACCTACAGTGCATCGGTTAGGAAGAAGAAACGACGCTGCTACCAACAAGTTACCCAGGCCAGTGATCATCCAGTTTGCGATGCGGACTGTGCGTGATGAAGTGTGGAAAAAATCAAGAGAGGCAAGAGTGTGTAAAGAGATGAACATCCAATTCAAAGAAGACTTTTCAAAGGAAGATCGCGAAGCTCGTGCTAAGTTGTGACCAAAAGTGCAAGAAGCCAGAAAAAATGGGAAGAGAGCCTTCCTAAACCCTGATAGCACACGCACATCTCGGAGACCTCTATTTGATGTCTGCATTTACATCTGCAAGACGTATTTTTTAGAGTGTTTGCTCATCTGCAATACGTCTATAGGACGTCTCCTTTTAGATGTCAAATAGACGTCTATTAGATGTCTTTAAGATGTTTATGATTTAGAATGTATGTAAAACTGACATCTGAAAGACGTCTGTCAGACGTTTGAAGACAGCAGATGCTTTCCAGCTCAAGAGATCTTTAACAGACATCTTGCAGACATACGTGTACTATCTGGGAAAAGAAGGCTATTGATGGACTCAGAATTGACCCACAACTGATGAGGTAACACTTAGACTCCTGATTAAGTATTCTAGGTTGCTGCATATCAGATGGAAATAATCTGATAAAACTGTTTAAGAAAACGTGTTTAACTAAAGGTGGTACTGTGTTTTAGTTGGTATGGTTTGTTAAAGAGTTATTAAGGACAACATGTTCACTCCTGCATAAAAAGTTGAGTGTGTGCTGAGAGCTGAGATAGGTTAATTTAATTTATGTCTATTTCTTTTCTATCTTTGAATGCTAGGGGGTTAAAAAACAGTGTTAAACGTAAAGCAATTTTTTTATTTTGCAAGGAACAAAAAGTGAACTGTGTTTTCTTACAAGAGACTCATTCTGCTTTGAATGATGAAATATTTTGGAAAGTTTGGTATTATTTAACAGATTTGAAGGCTCTGTAATTGTTCATAAAGGGGACACAGAAGGCCACCGGATAGTGATAGCAGTATAAATTCATGACAAATGTTATATATTACTCTGTATTTACGTTTTATAATAACAAAGTGGCTAATAGAAAAATGTTTGAGAAACTTGGTAATCTGGTTAATGAATGGAAAAAAAAGTATAATGCAAAAAATGTGATAATAGGGGGTGACTTTAATATAGTCCCTGATTCATGGCTAGACAGGAGACCTCAAAGAGGTTCACATTCTGTGTATAATGATACTATATTGAATTTCTGTAAAACTATAAATGTGGTTGATTACTGGAGGATATCTAACCCAAACAGCATTCAGTATACATGGTTTAACCCCTCAGGAAATAGACAATGTTCAAGATTAGATTATTGGCTTATTTCTTGTGAATTATGTAAAATTGTCTCTGAATGTAAAATTACAGCTGCCCCACTTACAGATCACTGTGTGGTTACTCTGTCCCTATCACTCTTTAAGAAACCTCAAATTTGTCCTAATATTTGAAAGTTTAATAATGACTTGTTAAAGAATGATAGATTTTATCAACAGATGTTGGCTCTCATTGAGGAGATTGAAAAGCTAGATATGTCTAATTTAACCCTTTAAGCCCTGAAGGCATTTTCAGAGTTTTTTTTTTTTCTTTTTCTGAGTGACATACAAAAAAGTAAAGACTCGTAACTCCAAAACTAGAACAAAGAGAATCAAAAAGTTGGTATCCTTTGAAAGGAAACTTTTTAAATAAAATTATTAATTAATTAAATTTAGACATTCTCATGCTAAGAAACTGCTAATAAACAGCAAAAAAAGGAAAAAAAAAAAAAAAAAAGTGTGTTCAAGGGAAAATTTACATATCTTTCTAATTTGACATGCAATATCTCATGAAGGAAATAAGGTAGGGGATCATTCTTTTTTGGTGATGTTCCTCTATATGTGACCTGTATCAGGATCAAATTGTGGTGATCACATAAAGAAATCAATTTTTGTTTTCTGAGTGACATGCACAAAAATAATGACTCATAACTCCAAATCTCTAGCAAGGAGAGTCAAAAGGTTGGTATTAATCAAAGATAATCAACCCCTTGGTGAACTGTATAAAACCATGCGCGAGTCTCTTTCCTTTACGGTACAATTTTTAATATTTTTATTTATTTATTTATTTATTTATTTATTTTCCTTGCAACCCCCTGAAATGTTTATATATATATATATATATATTAGTTTGTTTGTTGTTAATTGTTTGTAGATTTGACATTTATATATGAAGTATGGAGATTTAAGTATGGGAAAATGTGTATTTTTCATATGCATATTTGTGTTCCCCACACACAAGTTTATAAATTGACATTGTTCAAAAAAAAAAAAAAAAAAAAAATTCTTGAAGCGAAACGTGTTCGGAAAAAGACGGCGAAAATCAGGGTTCATCTTCCGGTATACGGAACAACGCATTCTGGGAAATGTAGTCTTTGGATGAATGAATTGAACCTCAGTATTATTTTGCCTAGTGTATTCTCATTATTATTTCTCAGAAAAGATAATTAGACACCACAAGGAAATTGACTTTTTTTCATAGTGTGTTGTGGATTGTTACTGAAGGGAGAAATAAAATATGTCTAACTATAATTTTATTAAGTCTTTTGAGTGGCAATGATGAGTGTTCTACACGGCGTTTTACGATCTTCGATGACCTGGAATGCTGGGAATCCTTAAAAAGTTGAGTAAGAAAACATAATCGTTTTGAGAAATTCAGAGGTTTAATGAAGCTAAATAACATAATAATATAATGGCTTTTAGAGTTAATATGATTAGCTCAAGAATAACAGAATTCTGGCTGCTGCCCTTTGTCATATCTTAACAAACAAACACTCTTTGTATTTTTTTCTGTTTAGAAAAAGAGCAGAAGATGGAGAGTCTGGTGAAATCGAATGAGATTAGCAGATTAAAACACTGAATACAGAGAATATATCCAGCATTATCTGAGTTTCAGTTCATCAGTGGAGCATCACAGTTTATCAGGTGAGCACAAATGAAAACATATTCCAGTGGGCTGCTGAGCTCCATCAATCGTCTCTTGGTCTTGGTTGTTGTAGCTACATTTTCTACAGGTCCACCCTCCACTAGAGGTCAGTCTGGGCCTTCGTATTTCTATGCAGTGATCTAATTGGGTTGCCTTCTCTTTCTTTACACCCTTATGTTTCCATCGTGGAATAGAATTTAGAACATTACAACTTTATGAGAACTTATCAAAATATTTATGTTGATTTATAGTGTTATATTTTTGTGTTGCCTACTTTAATAATAACTAAGCATTATTTTATTTTATACAGAAAACACACAGACATAGATAGATACACATTTATAGGGAGTGAGAGAGATATACCATTTTAATTCATAAAATGGCTTTATTATAATGAAGTGTTAACATCTTATTTTACATATTTGTACATTTTGAAACAAAAAATCATTCATTTCTCTACATTTCCCCCTTCTGTCTTGCATTACAAAAAGTGTTGCCCATATTGGCTATTGTCAAGTTTTCTTTGAATAAAAATCACCTACATCTGTTTTTTTAATGCTTTTTTTCTTTGGAATCTCAAATGTTAATATCAACTGCAAGAGCAAATATTGCAATAATAGCAAACAAGAAAAAAAGGATTAAGATAATTTATACTCTATTCTAAAATAATTAGGTGCTTCTCAATACAGTGGGGATCCGTACACTTCAACCTCACGCAGTGTAAGATATTCTTCCCGTCCTGGAATAATAACATTGATGTAACGGCCTGGAATGCCTTTCTTCCATCTGAAAGTGAGGGATCTCCCACCTGGAATGGATGAAATCTTTCCAGCCCTGTATAAAAACAACAGCAGATGAACAGTGTGTGATTGTGTGTGTGTAACCTCATCACATTGTTCTTTTATAATAGTTAATGTAGTTTTCTTACAAAGGATTGCTGTTGCCATTGTTCAGTAGAGAGTCCCCAATGTGTATCTCGGCTCCATCAAGCCTTTCAGGACAGCAGTCTTCTCAGATGGTTATGGAGGTCACTACGTACTTGTCTGTAAGTCTAACCTCAACCATGGGTCATCTTGCAATGTAGTAGCAGTACAGGATCTGTGAAAATAATGTGAGTCACGATTGCTATCAATAGCATTAATGGCATGGCTATCTGCTGACCAAGGATTCTCGACCAGGTCTCATTGTGTGGCCTTGCCATATAAAGCAAGATTTCTGGCTGAAATTGATAACGCATTATAGTCAATATGTATTATAAAACAAGTATATGAATAAGTCAAAATTAAAAAGGCATTTGACAATATAATATTTCACTTTTGACAGTGATTATTTCACAGGGATTTATTTATTTTATTTGTTTGTTTGTTTGTTTGCTTGCTTTCCAGTACATTTAGATGTATACTAAGTTTATACAAAAAGCAACAAGTACATTTCCACCATTATTGCCAAGAAGGCACACCTGTGCAAGACAGTTCTTGTGGGACAATATTCTCCTCTAATGAGTATTTTTGAAATATAAAGTGTTATATAAAACCATCTTCCACAACATATCGCTGTTAAAAGCTAATTAAGGCATTTTCTGAAAAATGTAAAGAAATTATAAATAAATTCACAAAACAACAATTAACAATGAACAGTTACTCTAATAAAAATGTGATTTGCAGTGAAATGTTACAACCAGTGTCAGTAATGTATTTTAAGTGTTTCTGTATAATAAAACTATTTGTCATTTTGAACCGTACCTTTAGCTGCAGTCGAGTCTGTAAAATAAGGCATCACAAAAATCCAAAGTTGGAAAAACATTAGCATCTCCATTATCCTACACGTGAGAAGTAAAATAAGCAAGTTTATAAAAATTTGATAAGCATTGTCAGTTTTGCTCATAATCTGATTTAAAAATGGATTGTCTTTGTGAGTTTGTTTTAATATTTATCAGAATAATTGGATTTTCTTATATACTATAATTGAATTCAACAGGCAATTAAGATAATTATGGAATTAAATGGATAGCATGCACATGAAAACAATACTTACATTCATTTAAACAAGTGACCCACTCACCTGTATTATATAATTTACAAAATATGTTTTTGTTTTTTAGTTTTTTTTTCCCTCATAGACAAGATAAAGGACACTCTGGGCAAAAGTGTTCATCACTCTTTAAATAACAAAAATATTTATGGGCCAGCAATAAATACATGCGTGGATGTTTTATCTAAACGGGTCATCAGAGATAAATGTGCTTTATCACAACTGTAATAAATATGGTTTATTTGTTGAGCTTGAAATAATTTAAAAAGAACAGATTAGATATGTTTTTGATCTCTAGTCTATTCAGCTCATTTAAGTCAGAAAGATTAAGTTTTGACTGCAGTGCATAAAACCAAAGAGAATTCATAGGTCCAGTCAAATACATAAAAAGGCCTTCAAAATGCCAAACAATTTACAAACAAATTACAAACAATGTTGAAACCATAAAATCTACTTAACGTGAAATACACAGTTTATGCACTTAAATATGTTTACAGCCATTATGGTGTTTTATTTGACATCACCATCATAAAGAACAGTGTCTTTTGCACAATAGCAGGTCCAGCCTCAACTAGGGTCAGAGTATTAGTATTATTGCAAGACTTCTTAGTACTGCACAATTTCATATGGCTCCTGCAAAGAAGTATCACTTCATTTATTTATTTATTTATTTATTTATGTATTTATTTATTTATTTATTCATGCATTCATTCATTTTTTTTTTTTTTATATATATATATAAAATTTGTATACTTACAGTTTTGGTTTGATTTTTTTTCTGAAATACAGAGGAAAATACAGGGGGCGTAATTGATTGGAAACCACCCATTAGCTTTTATCTAATTTTACTTCAAACAATAAAATTAGGGGGAAAAAAACCCTAGTAATTAATAAGTCCTTCCCATTAATATTAAGCAAAGAAAGCCCAGTTGTTTTTGCTGGGATGTTTATTTACTCTTTGACTTTTGCACTTATTCACTGAAAAAAAATATACTAATTTTTTTTTAAAGTAAGTGGTTGCAAACAATTTATTTTACACTACGTTTAATAAAAAATATATTGAAAGTTAGTCAACTAAATTTGTTTATTTAAATGTAGCTAAAATACATTGATTGCAACCACTTACCTTAAAAAATGTAGTAAATTGAATGAATCTTTTTTTTCAGTGTTCTGTCCAGAAAAACAAATTTAATTAGTATTGTTGTTTTCATTAACACAATTTGAAAAACACTACAGACATAAAAATCATAATTTTATTTAACATGCAATTTAGATCTGCATTACACTACAGAAAATAGTGTCGCCATATTGACCATCTGCGAGTGTCCAGTGCATGCAGTGCATTTAAGTACTGAAGCTTAAAGGAACAGTTCACCCAAAAATAAAAATTTACTCAACCTCAGACCATCCAAGATGTAGATGAGTTTGTTTCTTCATCATAACAGATTTGGAGGAAGTGTTATTATGGATTATGGACTGGTATTTTGGCCAGAAGCAATGTTAAAACGTCTTAATAATGGATTTGTTTCTTACAAAAATGCAGCTTTTCACTTCACAAGATGTTAACTGATGGACTGGAGTTGTGTGAATTACTTCAGGATTATTGCTGTTTCTATCAGCTTTTTGGACTTTCATTCTGACAGCACCCATTTACTAGAGAGGATCCATTGGTGAGCAAGTGAGATGTTAAATTTGCTAAATTTCTCCAAATCTGTCTGATGAAGAAACTAACTTATCTGCAACTTAGATGGCCTGAGGGTGAGTAAATTCTCAGGAAATTTTCATTTTTGGATGAATAATTAGTTTAGGACAGTATTGCAAACTCTGATAGAGAAAATGTAAAGCCCTACAGCAACCAGTATGAATTTTTTCCCATTTCCTGTTATTTAATTCAGTTACTTCATCTGGAATGTGAAAATTATTACAGGTTCATTATTTTTAAGTCCTTCTCAATACAGTGGTGATCCGTACACTTCAACCTCACACAGTGTAAGATATTCTTCCCGTCCTGGAATAACAACATTAATGTAACTTCCTTCCATGCCATCACATTCAAAGGTGCTGGAAAAACCAGGAGGAATGGAAGAGATCACAGCACACCTGAAGAAAAGGTGAGTGAAGCATCTTGAGAAACTCTGAACTACCATCCATATCCAAAGCAAACCCGGAAGCTACACTGTAGCAAGTCAGTGTAATTAAATACAAGTGATGAGATAAAAAAAAATACATACACAATATTGTATCCGTTTGAAACCGAGTTATATGTTACTTTTTAGCATACTGCAGTAAATTCTAAATGCACTTAAAGAAAAATACAGAGATTTAGAGCTGAATTCATTTACCTGGGATTGTTATTGCCGTTGTTATCCAGACTGTTTCCAATTCTGATTTCTGCCCCATTCAATCTTTCAGGAATATTGTCTAGTGTGTTTGTAATTACCACTGAAAACACTTTGTGCCTTTTCAGTAGGTTGAGTCTCCACCAGGGATTGAGAGCTTTTTCGGTGTGGGTACAGGATCCATGAATGTAAACACCATCTTTGTTCCCATCAACGGCATTGGATGCAAAGCCATTTCCATAGAGGGAAATCTGTGTAGCTTTCCCTTGTAAAGCCACATTTTCACCTAAAACAACAGATGGGTTCCAAGTGAATGAACAAAGAACTTTTCTTACAGTCTAGAAACGGAATACGACAACAATATTATTGTTAAATATTGCATTATTGAATTTCTGTTGTTTTTGAATAAAAAGATTATAGTGAGCACGTCTCTCTGTTGATTAATTACTTTTATCAGAGCCACACTGTTTAAATCATTCTCACCATTAGGAGCTGGATAACCGTAAACCTCAACCTCGCAGAGGGTAAGAAGTCGATTAGATGCAGGTATGATCACATTGATGTAACGGCCTGGAATGCCTTTCTTCCATTTGAAAGTGAGGGATCTCCCACCTGGAATGGATGAAATCTTTCCAGCCCTATACAGAAATCACAGCTCAATGTATGGTTGCGTGTGTGTAACCTCATCACATTGTTCTTTTAAAATAGTTTTAATGTAGTTTTCTTACAATGGATTGCTGTTGCCATTGTTCAGTAGACAGTCCCCAATGTGTATCTCGGCTCCATCAAGCCTTTCAGGACAGCAATCTTTTCGGTTGGTGATAGTTATGGAGGTCACTACGTACTTGTCTAGTAAATCTAACCTCCACCATGGGTCATCTTGAAATGTAGTAGCAGTACAAGATCCATGTTCATAATTTGAGTCACGATTGCCATCAACAGCATTAATGGCATGGCCTTTTGCTGACCAAGGATTCTCGACCAGGTTTGATTGTGTGGCCTTGCCATATAAAGCAAGATTTCTGGCTGAAATTGACAAAGCACTATAGTTATTTATGTGTTTATTTTCTATATAGACACATATTAAGTGTATAACTGGAAACTATTAAATATTTCCATCATTATTGGCAAGGACAAAGTCCTTTTAAGATAATATGCAGCAAACTTTAATATATTTATAATTTAACTGTAAAATTGTAAACAAATATTTATGCAAGACAAAGCAATTATTGAAATATTTTAAGGTAATAGGCTTATACCAAAATATGAAACCAGTGTCTATAATGTATTGCGAAGCATGTCTGTATTTTCTAAACAAACCAACTGCCTGATTAAACTTGACCTTTCGCTGTAGTTGTGTCTGCAAAACAAGGCACCACAAAAGAACAAAGCAGGAAAAACACATGCATGTCCATTATCCTGCAAGTGAGAAGTAAATAAAATCAGAAAAATACCAAGCTTCTAAACAAATTAAACTTTTAGTTGCAGTTTCATCATAAATGAAGTCAGGAAATCATTTATATTCCCATTTTATAATAAAAATTAAGTGTTTTAAGATTTAACAGAATGTCATTTAAGTAAGTGAAATAACATGAATATCATATTTGACATTTTTAAAAACAAGTTTAATTGACCCACCTGTATTTTAAAAGCTTCAGTATAAGGTTCTCTCAAAGACAAGATGAAGTTCACTCTATGGGCAAAAAGTGTTCATCATCATACAACAACAAGGGGCCAGCTGTATTTAAATGACATTTAAAGGTGTGGATGCTTTATCTAAATCATCTGTTGCATCACAGGGCCATCTAAATGTGCTGCACATCTGATAAGATATTGTTAAAAAAATTATACATTTACAGCAACACTAAGGGAATAGACTATGTGATTCTTCACTGTTTACACATATATTAAAGTTATGAATGCGCAGAGCAAGTAGACAAAGGAGAATAAAACACAGTTAAGAACAGCTAACTGAGAAGAATTAACATCATGAAATAAAAGTTTTAAATGGACATAACCTCACTTATTTGTGACAAAAAAAAAATCATAGCATTTCTTGAAGGAAATACAAGTGCTTGCAAAGAGAGCAATCGAAGAATGGTAATGGGTTTTGTTGCTGTTCTTGCTTTTAATTGTAGAAAACAAGAAGAAGGTGTGAGAATTTTTAGTTCTGTGCTGCCTTTCAGTAGTGGCTCTATTTGCAGGGTTTGGACAGTGAATCATAAAGAACTGTTACACAACATTCATTTGGCTGACCCCATCCCTGTATCTCATCTACGGCCTATTTCTAAAGAAGTCTCTCATAATCATACGTGAAACAGGGCCTTATATCTTCTCAAACTGACCTTTTACCTATTGTTTTGAGTTTTTGCACTGATACGCATTATCTGTTTTGAACAAATGCATGTAAACTAATTAAAGTCTAAAATGAACATTAAATAGAATGAACATGGTTGTTCATTCACTTTTGTTTAAAATTCTATCATTTTGCATTAATTTAAAATGTTTGATAACTTACTGATTACAAAATTGTACTAAAACTTCTTTTCGCTGCAAAAATAAATATATAAATAAATAGTTTCAAAGAAAAATGAATTTCTAAATGTGTGCTTTATGAAAATAATTGTGTATCTCTAAAACTGGTCCCTCACACTTTTTCTTTGAGCAAATGTCTTCACGTTGTGGTTTTCATTGTTCAAATGTATAACCCATATAAAACTCGATGGTTCAATCATTAAAGAACCAAGATAGTCTGTAGGTGACCTTGTATTGTCAATAGACAGAATCAGCAGTCAGAGTTTAGAGTGCTAGAGGCACAAAGGTGATGACGTATCTCATGCCTACACTGCCCTAGGCAAAACAAAGTAATTACACATTTTGTCAAAAATGAGTTGACTGAATGACTGAAAATCGGGTCTCTTTTATGTAATATAGGCTGTGATAGATAGGTTTGACTTGATTATGCTCATATTACGAGAGTAGAAATATTGTGAAAAGTGTTTGTGCTTGCTGTTTACTCTACAAATAAACGATCCTGATATTTCTGATTACTTAACAAGAGATTACGATCTACGATGACCTGGAATCTTGTAAAAGTTGAGTAATAAAGGCATAATTATTCTGAGAAATTTGGTTTAAATAAAATAATAACATAACCACATAATGGCTCTGTCAAGTCAATATGATTAGCTCAAGAATAACAGAATGCTACCTTGGGTCATATTTCGAAAAATAATAAAAGATGATATACAGGAAAACACAAGTCTGATGGAATAGTAAACAAGCTTCAATAGACATATAGGTTTAGTAATTAAAGGACGTTTTGCTGCGTTATTGTGTTATCTCTTTTTTCCAAATAGACATTATTAACAATGTCCAGTTAACAGTGATTGGAATGTAGTTTGTTAATAGCTATAAACATTTTTATAGACATTTAAGTTCGTTTAACATATTACAGTGGGTTGCTGTAGTCCTTTTCTTGAGCTACATCAATCATCTCAGGGTTTCTGATGGTGATGGTCATTATATGATATTGGTGGAGTATGTCTTTAGCCAAACTGAGTAAAATAGAAGTAATAGAACAATATTGTGGGTGGAAGTGGTGATGTATAGATACTTTAAAACATTGGATGTGCAATATTCGCATAGTAGAGGAAATGGACAGTTCATTTGCAAAAACAGATAACTTTTTAAAAATGTTCAAAAATCATGTTGTTTTTTATTTTTTATTTATTTATTTTTCTTATTTTTTTTATCCTGCCTTCTAATTAATATCAATCAAACTGCAATTGGGTTGTTTTGATTAAATAATACAATTATTTTTAAATTAAATTTGATTTAAAAATACATTTAAAAATTAAATTTGAATTAAATTAAAAAATAAATACTAATAACAAAAATACAGCTAAATAACACAATAAAACACAATAAAAACAGGATAACACAATAAGAAACATAATTTATGAAAATTAATAAAAACAGAGTTATCTGTTTTTGCAAACAAACTCTTCAAATAAAGGGAAGAATTACCACACATTGTTACCACTAGATGGAACTATTTTCCCTGAATCTGTAATAATCTGTCTGTCTTGTGCTACTGGCTCTAACTTCACTTGCATAATGTGCATTAAATTTAGTTTAAGTTATAATTTTAATTTGCATCGATTTAAAATGTTTTGTATCCGGTATTAGGAATACGTGTTCTGCCAAATTATATTTTAATCAAAATTTTATGACTTGTATATAATTTTGAGAAGAAAAATAGAATATATTCTTTATGCGAATAATTATATGTGACCAGTCTTAAGTAGCACGGGTATATTTGTAGTAATAGCCAAAAATACACTGTATGGGTCCAAATTATCTATTTTTCTTTCATGTCAAAAATCATTAGGATATTAAGAAAAGATCATGTTCCATGAAGATATTTTGTAAATTTCCTACCGTAAATATATCAAAACTTAATTTTTGATGAATAATATGCATTGCTAAGAACTTCATTTGGACAAATTTAAAGGTGATTTTCTCAATATTTTGATTTTTTTTTGCACCCTCAGATTCCAGCTTTTCAAATAGTTGTATCTTGGCCAAATATCGTCCTATCCTAACAAACCATACATCAATGGAAAGCTTATTTATTCAGCTTTCAGATGATGCACAAATCTCAGTTTCAAAAAACGGACCATTATGACTGGTTTTGTGGTCCAGGGTCATATACAGGTGCATCTCAGTAAATTAGAATGTCGTGGAAAAGTTAAATTATTTCAGTAATTCAACTCAAATTGTGAAACTTGTGTATTAAATAAATTCAATGCACACAGACTGAAAAACCCACCAATTCACTATCTCAACAAATTAGAATATGGTGACATGCCAATCAGCTAATCAACTCAAAACACCTGCAAAGGTTTCCTGAGCCTTCAAAATGGTCTCTCAGTTTGGTTCACTAGGCTACACAATCATGGGGAAGACTGCTGATCTGACAGTTGTCCAGAAGACAATCATTGACACCCTTCACAAGGAGGGTAAGCCACAAACATTCATTGCCAAAGAAGCTGGCTGTTCACAGAGTGCTGTATCCAAGCATGTTAACAGAAAGTTGAGTGGAAGGAAAAAGTGTGGAAGAAAAAGATGCACAACCAACCGAGAGAACCGCAGCCTTATGAGGATTGTCAAGCAAAATCGATTCAAGAATTTGGGTGAACTTCACAAGGAATGGACTGAGGCTGGGGTCAAGGCATCAAGAGCCACCACAGACAGACGTGTCAAGGAATTTGGCTACAGTTGTCGTATTCCTCTTGTTAAGCCACTCCTGAACCACAGACAACATCAGAGGCATCTTACCTGGGCTAAGTAGAAGAAGAACTGGACTGTTGCCCAGTGGTCCAAAGTCCTCTTTTCAGATGAGAGCAAGTTTTGTATTTCATTTGGAAATCAAGATCCTAGAGTCTGGAGGAAGGGTGGAGAAGCTCATAGCCCAAGTTGCTTGAAGTCCAGTGTTAAGTTTCCACAGTCTGTGATGATTTGGGGTGCAATGTCATCTGCTGGTGTTGGTCCATTGTGTTTTTTGAAAACCAAAGTCACTGCACCTGTTTACCAAGAAATTTTGGAGCACTTCATGCTTCCTTCTGCTGACCAGCTTTTTAAAGATGCTGATTTCATTTTCCAGCAGGATTTGGCACCTGCCCACACTGCCAAAAGCACCAAAAGTTGGTTAAATGACCATGGTGTTGGTGTGCTTGACTGGCCAGCAAACTCACCAGACCTGAACCCCATAGAGAATCTATGGGGTATTGTCAAGAGGAAAATGAGAAACAAGAGACCAAAAAATGCAGATGAGCTGAAGGCCACTGTCAAAGAAACCTGGGCTTCCATACCACCTCTGCAGTGCCACAAACTGATCACCTCCATGCCACGCCGAATTGAGGCAGTAATTAAAGCAAAAGGAGCCCCTACCAAGTATTGAGTACATATACAGTAAATGAACATACTTTCCAAAAGGCCAACAATTCACTAAAAATGTTTTTTTTTATTGGTCTTATGAAGTATTCTAATTTGTTGAGGTAGTGAATTGGTGGGTTTTTGTTAAATGTGAGCCAAAATCATCACAATTAAAAGAACCAAAGACTTAAACTACTTCAGTCTGTGTGCATTGAATTTATTTAATACACGAGTTTCACAATTTGAGTTGAATTACTGAAATAAATGAACTTTTCCACGACATTCTAATTTATTGAGATGCACCTGTATATTCTTTCCTCTGTATGTTCTGACTGAAGGAAAAAAAATCTCTTTCGGTTTATACACAATGACATCTCGCGAGACTTCCCTCAAACAACGACTCTCGCGTCGACCGTTGCGCAGGCGCAGTGCTGTTTTATAACCTTTTCCACGGACTAGCCTCTATCGCTAATAAAGAAACAATGGCGACAGCGGCGACTGCAGCGGGCGGAACGGGCTCCGGAGGACCATCGGCCGGCCAGGCGGCCGCCGGTTCCTCGATCGGACGGAAAAAAGACGGAGGGCCTTCTTCTAAATTTTGGGAGAGCTCGGAAACGGTGTCTCAGCTGGAGACAGTTCGGCTGTGGATCGGGAAACATTATAAGAAGGTCTGCGGCTCATGAGGCGCCCGTTGAATGGGGGCGCGCGCGCATCACACAATAGCTACAAGAAGCGGCACGCGTGCTTGCGTGTAGTTTATTCGCTATTACAATCGATTATTCGACAGGGTTGAATCAGAGCAGTGGTGCAGATGTTGTTTAGGTTCCAGGCTGGCATTTTAGTCCGCAAGTTTTGCTCTTGTGTTGATTAAAGCGGTAGTGTCGTGGGCTGGTGTGTTAGCTGGCGCGCTAACGATAGATGTGCGATCTGCCATAATAATGGCTGTGTCTTAAAATATGCCAAATCACTGTCTTCATTTGCAACGTTTTTGGGATATACTCTCTTCTTATTAAACTCCACTGCTTTTAATGTTAGAGGACTCTTGGTGGTTCTCGCCACAATGCTTCGGTTGTTTGTGCTGAAGTTTGTTTACTGATTCTCTAACGTTGATTCATTAGAACTTCTGGTGGTGCTATGATTCAGTAATGGTATAATATTAGGTACATATGATACTGAATAATTAACATTGTCACCCATCATTGTGTTTACATGGTACTCTAAGGTATATGTCAAGAATACCATGGTATTTACAACGGTACTGTGCCCATTTAAACTTTTGTTAGTTTGATCTCTGTCCCAAAGCTAAAACACATGCATGTGTTTTGTTTGTCAAGTACGATGTTTTTTCTTTGGCAGAGATTTGTTGGCACTGAATAATTTCACCCTTGCTCTGTATTGTCCAATTATAGTCTCCTGTAATACACTTTTGTGAATGAAGTTCATGTATCATGCATGTACAGAATTATTTCTTCACATAAGATTGTAATGATTGCTAGAATTAGAACTTCAGGGTATTTTTGTTTTTCTATGATTACTGAAAACAACAACATAAAGATCCAATACTTAGTTTTCTGATTGATTTTCTGGTGTTTATTGTGGCTTTTCTTTTTTTTTGCAGTATGTCCAAACCGACTCTCCTACATGCAAATCTTTGGCTGCGCTGGTGGTGCAGTTGCTGCTGTTTCAGGAGGAAGTGTTTGGGCGTAGCGTCTCCAATCCTCCCCTTACCAAATTACCCGTGAGTCTGGATTTGCAGTGTTTACACTTCTTGTTCTTCACGTTCCAAATCTATAAGACTTTCATTCATCTTATAAACACTGAAGATACTCTCCCCATTGAAAGTCCATTCACCCAAAGCTCATAAAACATAAGTAAATAAAAAAACTGAATAGGAACTGATCCAAGTCTATATTGCCAAGTCTCTTTAAATTAGGCTTTTATTCACATAAAAGCACAATGCACATAAAGAGAGCACATCAAATATAGTAAACTCAAACATACCTGTTTGAGACACAAGTGCACTGAGCTGCTGTTGACCATATTTGATGGGGTCTACGTACGCATGTCAATCAGTGTTTGTGTAAATTAAAGCCAAAATTAAATCATGTAAATTCAAATGAAGTGATTATATATCAGAAAGCTTGAATTAAACCACTCAATTCCTATGGATTCCTTTTACAATCTTTTTGTGAAAGATTGATATCTTCATTTGTGTTTCGAAGATGAACAAAAGTCTTATGGATTTAGAACGACATGAGGTTGAGTAACTGACAGAAGTTTCATTTTTAGGTGAATTATCCCTTAAATATGCTCTTGTTCACGCCCCTCTGTACTACAATTTAATGTTTTACATATGACACAGTTCAAGTACAGTGCCTTGTTCTTACAGTACAATTCTGTAGAAATGAGTACATTTGTAATTACACACCAATGGGAAATTTTAAGTCAAGTCATTTTGTTGTTCTAGGCAAAGAACTTTCTGGATTTCAAACCCGGAGGAGCCCTTTGCCACATTCTTGGTTCTGCATACAAGTTCAAAAGCGAGCAGGGCTGGTGAGTAGAATCTCAGGAAGGGTGAGAAAGAGTTGGGATAATAGCCACAATGGTAACACCTTCAGAGTAGTAATACTTAAAAGGTGATGTGAATTTGTTTAATATTGATGTGCTTGTTTTTCTTTAGGAGGAGGTTTGATATGCAGAACCCATCCAGAATGGATAGAAATGTGGTGATGTTCATGGTTATGGAGAAGACTCTTGTTCAGGTAGAGATCTATGTGCTGAGGTCCATGAGTCTAAATATATAATAGAACTCATTGTAAATGTACTTTGTTGATTTGTCACACTTGGTTCTCCCAGTCCTGAATATGTAATATAGGGCTGCACGATAAATCGCATGCGATATTTAATGCGCATCTTGTCAGTAAAGCCGGTTCTGTAATCAGCGGTAAATTTCCATCACGTGGGTGCTTCACATGGAGCAGCATTTACTATACAGAGCCGTTGTTCACTGACAAGCTGCACAAAACCACATTCATAATCGCGCGGTTTTGCGCAGCTTGTCAATGAATATGGCTCTGTGTAGTAAATGCTGCTCCATGTGAAGCACGCACGTGATGGAAATTTACCGCTGATTACAGAACCGGCTTTACTGACAAGATGCGCATTAAATATCGCATGCGATTTATCGTGCAGCCCTAATGTAATATGCATATCTCATTTTTCCCTGCAGAACAACTCTTTGACCCGACCAATTGTGTACATTGTGTCTGACATGGAGCAAAAGCAAGCCAACAAGCTCAAAGAGATGATTAAGAGACATCAGGTAAAAAACGATGATTGATTAGGTTGCTAAAATTCCATCTTGTGCTTTTTTTTGTTTTGTTTTTTTTTTGCACCTATTTGATGTTTTTGTTTCACTTACACTTCTAGGGAACCATCACTGAAGATAAGTCAAAGGCTACTCATATTATTTACCCCTCCCCAGCCCAAGTGGACGAAGGTTGGTGTTTGCTTTTTATAATAGAAGACTTCTGGGTGAACAAAAGTCTGATCCTATCTTCCTCCTTCAACAATTTCTTTTAATTGGACATTGTATTTGGTGTTTTCTTGAGCTTGCCTTTTGAATTCTGCTTATGCCTTTCAGAGGGGTGGCTACGTCCTGTCATGCGCAAAGACAAGCAAGTTTTGGTTCACTGGGGCTATTACCCTGACAGGTTGGTAGTGTGTGTATATATACACCCATATTGTATATTTCTGTGAAACTGATTCATTCTAATTTAAACTATAAATTATAATTATTTTTATTATTTAACTCTGCAGTTATGACACATGGGTATCAACAAGTGATGTGGATGGAGATGTTGAGGATCCACCAAATTATGAGAAGCCATGGAGGGTAAGGGGATCTGTAAATGTTTTGATATGCTTCCTAATTCACAGTTTTAAAAATAAACACATTTCGAAAGCCTTACAATGTGAAGCATAATCATATTTTAAGTAATGCAGCCAGATTCAGTTTTCCAGTGTTTTCTCAGTACGTTCTATGATCCCCCTCAGGTGCATGCTAAATGGGTCATCGACTCAGATGCTTTCAACGAGTGGATGAATGAGGAAGATTACGAAGTAGATGAGAACAAGAAGCCTGTGAGTTTCCGCCAGCGGATCTTCCCAGGGGAGGAAGTGGTAAGAGAACCAAAGACGCGAGCACTAAAGAAATAGATATGGTGCATGTTCAGATTTCCGTTGTGTTGCTAAGCCAGACACTTTGAGGTTTCCGCAGGGTTTGTTCTGTCACTGTCTGTGTGTCTGTCAATCATCCTCTAAAGCTCTTCCTTGCTGCCTCACCCTCACGTACCTCACCCACCCACCCAAATATCCCCTCAGCACCCCCCTCCCCCTTGTGTGTAAGACCGTTCCATTCTCTCATTCTCTCGCTCTTTCTCTCATCCTTCACCCCTCCATGGTTCTGATCAGTCTTCCCGTACACCCGATCGCAAGGACCGCAAGTCCCTGGTTGCCGGCAAGAAGAGGAGACGCTCTCCATCCCCACCCAGCACCCCTGCGGAGTCTCGCAAAAAGGGCAAGAAAGGGTAACTATCTTGTTGGAGTCTGATAAATAAATGTAAATATGCACTACAGTTCAAATGTTTGGGGTTGGTAAAGTGTTTTTGAAAGAAGTCTCTTATGCTCACAAAGGCTGCTTTTATTTGCTGAAAAATACAATAAAAACAGGAATATTATGAAATATTATTACAATTTTACATAATTGATTTCTATTTCAATATGTTGTAAAATATAATTTATTTTTTTGTGATGACAACACTGATTTTTCAGCAGCCATTATATCAGTCCTCAGAGTCACATGATCCTTCAGAAATCATTATATGATGTTGATTTGCTGCTTTTTATGAGAGAAACATTTTTTGAATAAAAAGTAATTAGTCATGATCATTACAAATGTAACGGTCTCATTCATTCATTTACCTCAAACAGGAATCCTGGATCACAGGGGAGACGCCGTGGACATCAAAATGATGACGAGCAGGATGAAGACCTCACAAAGGACCCGGAAGATCCCTCCCCTGTACCAGGAATGGAGGAAGTTATATTGCCAAAAAATGGTCAGTCTTCTTGTTTAATAGTCCCTTATTTGAACAGGTGGTGTTTTTTTTTTTTTAACAGTGCAAGGGATAATCGAAGAGCTACTGTCATTGTACACTTGATCATAACCCTGGGTTATTTAAAGGAATAGTTCACCCAAAAATGAAAATTTTGTTATCTTTTACTCACCCTCATGTCGTTCTAAACCTGCATACGTGTTTTTTTTTTGTTTTTTTTATGTTGAACACACAAGAAGATATTTTGAAGAACCAATCAGTTGTTGGTTCTACATTCCTTAGATTAGGAAAGAAATATTATGGAAGTCAATGGGGACCATCAACTGCTTGATTACCAGCATTCTTCAAAATATCATCTTTTATTTTCAACATAAGAAAGAAACTCTTACAGGTTTGGAACGACACGATGGTGAGTAAATAATGACAAAATGTTCATTTTTGGGTGAACTATTCCTTTAAGGTAGCTTTTCCCTGTTATTAGTAGCACGCTTAGTAAGTGACTTTTGATTAAAAACGTCTGGGTGACGACCACTTGCTTGACTTAAATGGCTGAACTGTCTTTTTCTGAGCTTTTTATTTCATAGTTCATAGCACCTTTTTTTAAAAGCTCCTCTGGATGCATGGAAATTCAGTGCATGGCTAAAATAGACACTCTGCTATTACAAGCTGCACCCTACTTTCATTGTCCTACTTTACACTGAAAGCTTTTAAATTTTATTGTCTGATACATCATCTGCTTTGCTTAATGTTCTCTGCCTTTCTTCTTGCAGTCAATCAGAAAAAGGACAGTGAGAACACACCAGTTAAAGGTGGAACAGTTGCTGATTTGGGTGAGTGTTTTGCTTCTTATTTGTTGTGGGTATGAATGTGATGTCTCGTCAGAGGAAATGTAAATAATCACGTTAACTTTGTTTACCCTCTTAGATGACCAGGAAGATGATTCACTAGCATCTGGAGGCAAGGTAGAGTCTCTTCATATTGTAATCCAGTTGTTTTTGGAAAGTTTCTCTCCATTATTATATCAGGTGCACAGCATTTTGTTGATAACAGCCCTTGCACTATACCCATAAATTCTTTTAAGTAGCCTATCAATATGTAACTTTAGTGCCAAGCCATTTATTCAGAGTCAAATGGTTCTGAAAGTGTTTACGCATTGTAATTGACAGGAAGAGGATGAACAGGGCAAAACGGAGGTCAATCGTCTGATCGACTCTGAGGACAACGTGACTGAACAAACCCATCACATCATTATACCCAGCTATGCTGCCTGGTTCGACTACAACAGGTATCAAATCCCTTCCTACCACGTGCTGTAGCAAAGTCCTGAGAGCTTGTTTGAATGGGAATAGTGTTACTGACCAGTGGTTGTCAACCTTTTTGAATTGTCCAACACAATATTTGAAGACTCTCCCCCATATATGCTGTGATATTTCCTCTAGTTTGTTCTGCTGTAATTATGATAAAGCTGCTTCTTTAAAATCTTGTTTTATTATTAAAAATCTTGGGATTGTCCATATTAAATTATCCGCAATTATTTGAAAAGCTGTTGTCTTTAATAAAAGTCAAATTTTACATTTTTAATACAAAAAATTATATGAATTTTAATTAGAATTATGTAACTTCTTATAAAATAATTGAACTGAAGTCATCCTCTGGCCCCCTTGGAAGTTTGCTGAGGCCTCCTAGTGGACCTCCGGCACCTTGGTAGAGAGCCACTGTTTTAGACAAACACAGTGTGGTTTAGAGAAGAATTTTTGGTTAAGCTGGAATGTATTATTTATTTATTTTTATTTTTTTTTTTAAGGTAAAAATACCTTTTAAAAATGACGTTCCAGCTTAACCAAAAATGTCATGTGTGACATTTGTCTAGTTTTTCTCAGTTCAATCCTGAAAAACCCCACTCTACCTTTTCTTAGTTAGGAATGTCATTGCATATTCACATTTTTCTTTTCTTTTTTCCCAGTATACATGAAATTGAGAGGCGTGCCCTACCAGAGTTCTTCAATGGCAAAAACAAATCTAAGACTCCAGAGATGTAAGTTTGCACATTTCATTCAATTAAAATTTAATTCACATTAAATTCACATTTTCTGTCCCAGCTTTCATACTCTGTTTATTACCCCTTCCTTAGCTATCTGGCTTATCGTAACTTCATGATTGACACATACCGGCTGAATCCTCAGGAGTACCTGACCTCCACCTCCTGCAGGAGAAACCTCACTGGAGATGTGTGTGCGGTCATGAGGTCAGAATTTTCATTTAGCTTCTTAATTCATTAGAATATTATGTAGAGAGCCTTGCATAAAGTTAAATAGGATTATTTCTGTTATTTGTTGTTATTATGTATTTACCTTCAATGTTGTCGTCTTTTTTTTAAATTTTTTTTTTTTTTTTCCCCCACCCAGAGTGCATGCCTTTTTGGAGCAGTGGGGACTGGTGAACTACCAGGTTGATGCTGAGAGCAGACCTCTCCCCATGGGCCCTCCACCAACCCCACATTTCAACGTTCTGGCTGATACGCCCTCTGGCTTGGTGCCGCTGCACCACCGCCCCCCACAGGTGACTTCCCTTTTAATTCCCAGAAGGCACTAGCTTTCTTGTGAAACAGTTGCAATAAAGTCTTTGCTTTTCATTCCAGATTCCCCCTGCTCAGCAGATGCTGAACTTCCCAGAAAAGGGCAAAGACAAGCCAACTGACCTGCAGAACTTTGGCCTCCGTACAGATATTTACTCAAAGAAGAATCCCAAGGCAAGTCGCCTAATACTAAACGTAGTTGTCACTGCTCTTTTTCTTTTTTTCTTTCATAGTTTCTTGACATGATCATTTGCCTTACAGGGTAAAGGGGCCACAGGTGGCAGAGAGTGGACTGAGCAAGAAACATTGCTTCTGTTGGAGGTAAGATCCGAATCGTTAAAATAAAACAGTGAGGTTCATAAACTTTTCAGGATTCTCCTTTCATGCCATTTTGTTTTAATAATATATTTGAAACTAACCATTCCAGGCTCTGGAGATGTATAAGGATGACTGGAATAAAGTTTCGGAGCACGTGGGCAGCCGTACACAAGATGAGTGCATCTTACACTTCCTGAGGCTGCCCATTGAGGATCAATACCTGGAGAGCTCTGAAGCCTCGCTAGGCCCTTTGGCTTACCAGCCGATACCCTTCAGCCAATCAGGAAATCCTGTCATGAGCACTGTTGCATTCCTTGCCTCTGTGGTCGACCCGCGTGTGGCGGCGGCTGCTGCCAAAGCAGCTTTGGGTATGCTGTTTTGATGCATCTACCTTATGATGTAAGAGCAAATGTGGCCATTTGTAACTTCAATGTGCTAGGCTTCCAGTGTCATAAATTGCCACTGCTCTCTGTGTCATCAATTTGGAGTGAGAAATTACCCCTAGAAGACCCTTCTTCTACCCCTAGAAGATAAAGTCATCATTGTGTTAAATGAGAAAAGCATTGAATAGACATTACAAAAAAGTAGCTTTAGATGTATTTTGATTTAACAGAATTAATTACACTAACTTTTAAGGCTACAATGTGACCATAACATTCTTTTCAGAAGCTGCATTTGAAGTGGCGTTTAGGTATTTAGCCAAACTGTTCAGAGGTGGGATGAATGAAATGATGCATAATGCTATAAATTAAATAATTTTAAATGAGCATCAATGGGATTTAAAACTTGAATTTTGAAATATGAATTTTTATTTTATTTTTTTTTTTATTGAAATGAGACACAACAGTTCTCCTGTGGCTTTGTTTGGAACTATTTCTGTTGCTGAAATTGAGAGGAAAAAATTACAATACTGACAATTTTGTGTCTAAAATGTAAAAGTATTAGTTTTTATTGAACTGTGTAAAATCAATTTCACATTTGAAATAGTGCAGATATTTAGGAAAAAATTTTTTTTTCCCATATATATTTGCCCCAAATTAACCTGTGGAATCGACAGCCCTAGTTTCATATAACTTTCATTTATTGTAGTCATAAACACACTGGTTTGTAGCACAAAACCAGTTGTTCTTCTGGTTATTCTATAGTGTCTAATGAATTGGAAGTCTTGCAGATTTAGAGAAAATAGCTTTTGCATTGCAAAATAAGGTGGTTATGAAACTTGAATAGCTTACAACGAACAACATTGTGTTATTGTCTGTATTTTAAGATGTTTTTTCTGTCTGTTGCATTTGTAGAGGAGTTCTCACGTGTGCGTGAGGAGGTTCCCATGGAGCTGGTGGAGGCTCATGTGAAGAAGGTACAGGAGGCCGCGTGCAGCACAGGAAAAGTAGACCCTGCATTCGGCCTGGAGAGCAGTGGCATTGCTGGTACAGCTCCTGAGGAACCAGAGAAGACAGGTAATTTTGCATGCAGAGAAATTAGGAAAACTCATAAACAGCTGTGATGGGTGGGCTTTCCATCTTGCTAATTGTTCCTGTGTAGTTCTAGCTCCTTCCACCAGGTGGCATCAGATCAGGATTTATGGATAAATACACAAACCCAGTGACCCTGATCAGCTGTACATAGGCTTGTCGTGATATAATAAAAGTTGGAGTCAAATTAAAAAGAATATGATATAAATCTCACCTGTACACCTTTTTAAACTTCATAGACCTTGTATAATAATACATTAATTGTGAGACAACACTGCAGCGGAGGAAGCATGTGATTGCATACAACGGTAGCCGATGGCTTTATGCAGCGCTGGCAGATGGGGCACAGACGTGGGAGGGGTTGAAACTGGGTCAGTGGAGTGACCTAGTGTGACATGGTGTGCAAGTGCAGGCTTTGCCACACATACCTTATTAAAGGCTCCAACGTCATGTGCCACAACTCTTTGTTCAACTCTGATGCTCTAATGCCTGTTCTAAGGTCATTCACTCACTTGGTCATGCTGTACTCTTCCTTAATGGCTGGTTTGTTTTTTGGTTTGTTTTGAGGTTTTTTTTTTTTTTTTGCCTTCTGTGCTGCAGGCTCTTTAGTTTGACTTTGCAATGCATTTGTTTGACTGTTCATGCTGTGATACTTCATTGTCCATTATGGCTACATTTCATACACATTTTTCCCTCACATGTGTGCACTGCTGTTGAAAAGTTTGGGGTCAGTCAAATTTTTTTTGTTAAAGTAATGAATGGGTTTATGTAGCAAGGCTGCATTAAATTGATTAAAAAGTGACCGTAAAGACTTTGACTTTAAAACATTCTATTTTAAATAAATGCCTGAAAACGTGGTTTTGAAATCATGGTTTTCACAAAAATATCAAGCAGGACAACTGTTCACAACACAGATAGTAAGAAATGTTTCTTGAACACCAAATCATCATATTAGAATGATTTCTGAAGGATCATTTGACACTGAATCCAGGAGTAATGGCTGCTGAAATTTAGCACTGTATCACAAAATTACATTTTAAAATATATTACAACAGAAAACAGTTATTTAAAATTGTAATAATACAAAATATTATATTCATTCAATGTAAATTAAGTAATAATTTACAGTGTTGCTTTGTACTGTGTTTTTGACCAAGTAAATGCAGTCTTGGTAAGAGGTTAGTTTCAGAATTATTCTTTTTAGGCAGTTATGGGCTGCATTAAGAGGAACTTATTGACAATCTCATAAAAATCAGTTTGAGCCGAAAATAGTGTTTTACTGCAGCTGAAGTGCTTTCTGATTTAGATTTTTTTTTTTTTTTTTTGTCTTTAGGTTCCTTTCTGTCCAGTGCACTCTGCCACATTGCATTTGATGTTTTAATCAATTTTTTTTCCCATTACTCACAGAACCTACAGAGACTGAGAAGATGGACACTGACTCGGATTCCCAGCCTGATAAGGTCAGATATGGCCCTGCCACCAGTAGTCATTTGTGTTTGCTGCTATGTCATGTTTATGGGTTGATTGGAATTCGATCATAAATGATTATCATTTCCCAGCACTGTTGGGGTTCCTTGCAATGTGCCTTTTTACAGTCTGTGTCTCCATATTGAGTCTAGTTCTTCCAAGTTCACTTTCTATACTTTCTATCTGTACCATCGCTTCATTTGCATTTCGCTTGTCTCATGCTGTCTGACTTAAGTCTCGCCATTCCCCGTCTCATCTGTTGCAGGCGGAGTCAAAGGATGAAGCAGAGAAGCCCAGCGAGTCTGCAGAAAAGCCAACAGAGACAGAGAAGGAAAAGAATGAGACTGCAGAGAAATCTGAGCCACAGGAAAAGGAAGAGAGTGAGGGAGGAGAATCCAAGACAGCAGGTACAGACACTGGCAGCCACAGCGGCAGCAAATGCTCATGGGCTTTCCTGAAATCTGACACACGCTGGCTGAAATCTGCTTTATGCCTGTTAAATTGAGCCATGATGCTTGTGTGTGCGATGCATGTTTGAGTTGCTACACCCCTTTCTTTTTCAACACATTGGACTTGGCTTTACACATTTTTTCAAAAGTTATCATTTTAAAAGATAGTGTTCACACCAAAAATTAAAATCATTTACTCATCCTCAAGTTGTTCCAAACTTGTCTGAGCTTCTTTTTTCTGCTGAACACAAGAGAAGATATTTGAATAATGTTGCTAGTTTAGAAAAAATTCTGTGGAAGTCAGTGGGATCTGTCAACTGTTTGGTTACCCACATTCTTCAAAAATATTATGTTTTGTGTTCAGCATGGAGAAAGAAATTCATGCAGGTTTGAAATATCATTTCTTTTGGTGAACTCTTCTTTTAATACAAAAACAAAAACTTTAACAAAGATAAAACTGGTAAATAAAATGAAATAAATTGTAGTAATAAATGCTTATAATAATAAATGCTTAATGCATATCATCTTTTCAGCAAATTCAAATACATAAAATCAAACAAGCTGTTGATTTAGATAAAGTGTGTTAATAAAACAAACAAGAACTGTTACATTTCACTGTAAAGGGCATGTTGACCTTTAAAGGGATAGTTCACCCAAAAATGAAAATTCTGTCATTAATTACTCACCCTCATGTCGTTCCAAACCCGTAAGATCTCCGTTCATCTTCGGTCTCACGGGTTCTGGAATGACATGAGGGTGAGTAATTAATGACAGAATTTTCATTTTTGGGTGAACTATCCCTTTAAAATGTGGACTTGAGTTTACAGTCCACCAAAGTCAAAGAAACTTAAAACTTTAAAAAAATATATTTATTTATTTATTTTTTTAAATTTGTGAGTCATACATATCAGTAGAAGATGGAATCGTGGTTTATATGTGATTTTTTTTTTTTTCTTTTTTCTTTTTTTTTCTTTTCCTGTTTTCTGCCTGTTTTGCAGAAAATCTATAAGCCAAGTAATGAATTTTAGTTTTATTCCCCTGCCTGCAAGTGCCATGGAAATAAATGATCTATATAAAGTGTTTTTTTTTTTTTTTTTTTTTTTTCTAATTATGCTCTAAAATGACTGAGTCTGTACTTTTTTTATTCTCATGTTCCAGAGAAAGACAAAGAGGAGGACATGGAGACCACAGAGGAAGGGAAGGAGGGTGAGGAAGAAAAGGAGGTAGGAAAGAAAAAGCTCGAGTTGGATATCGGAAAGGGCAACATCGCCACTGCTGCCGCTGCTGCTCTGGCTTCTGCTGCCACCAAGGCAAAGGTAATGCAATGCTCAGACTTCAACAGGGACTGGGTTCAATAGGCCCTTTCGCACCGCAGGAACCTTTTCATAGTACCCGAACTAATTGTGGAACTACCCACTTTTTGGCGTGTTCGCACCGCGGGAACTAGAAACTGTTTTAGTTCCCGGAACTCCGTTTAGAGGAACTAAATTAGCTCCTACTGCAGAGTAGGGTCTAAAACAGTTCCATAGGAACTATCGTGACGTAAGTGTACGCTGATTGGCTAAACGCGTATGCAAAACGCCCTCATCCGCCATGATTTAAAACGCCGTGTAAACACATACTGTGTAAACATCGTATCAACTTATATTTCGCAAGAATGGAGAACGGCGGTAGATGGACGGACGCTGAAGTGCAGGCACTTTTGAACATTTATGCAACGGAGGAAATCCAGTTGGAATTCGAAGGAACAAAACGCAACATTAAGGTATTTGCGTCTATTGCTTCTCAGCTAGAGGCCCTGGGTATCCAGCACACAGCTAAGCAGTGCCGTGACAAAATTAAGAAGTTAAAACAAGACTACAAACGCCACGCACAAATGACGTTGCTGTCGACCGGCTTACGTCACTTCCTAGTACCCACTGTCGGCGCGAATACAACCCTTTAAATGGTACTGGGAAATAGTTCGCGCAAAATCGTCTCAGTACTTTAGTACTGTACTTTGAGTTCTGGAACTAAAGCGGTGCGAAAGGGGCTATAAGTTTATCAGTTCTTTAACTTCCCTTGTTGGCACCAATAGTAACTGTGTGCTTTGTGCAGCTGTCTCCAATCAAAGTGTTTTTATCACCCTGGCGGCTAACTTGATTTCATGCGCTGTTTCTGTCTCAGCACCTGGCTGCAGTGGAAGAGAGGAAGATCAAATCTCTTGTGGCTCTGCTGGTAGAGACTCAGATGAAGAAGCTGGAGCTCAAACTCAGACACTTTGAGGAGCTGGAGACCATCATGGACCGTGAGAAAGAAGCAGTAAGTATTGAATCTGCCTATCAAGAACAGGTCACCCTGAAATCCGAAATAATACATTTTATATTGATTTTATTTATTTATAATTTTTTTGCTCGCTGTAGTAAAATTTATATTGTATTATTGAATTATCATTTATTATCAATAGAATTATCTATCTTTGATCATTATTCAGTTTTTCACCAAAAAATGAAAAAAAAAAAAACAAAAAAAAAAAAAGCTTCCATTTGTCTCTCTGCTCAGTAAAGTCAATGCATTTGTATTTTCCCCTCCATGTAAAGCAGTGTTGCAATAGCTACTAATTAGTTGTAGTAAGGTTGTAATTTACACCTGCTTTGTTTGTGCTGTGCCTTGTTCTTTTGTATCCTGTAGCCATATGTCTGCACACCAGAGGCGCTGTCCACTAGAAACTTGGAGAGCTCTGCAAAATGCTTTAGCAAATCTAGCTGAAGATAGTAACCCAATTTAGCTGCTGTAAATAGTGCATGAAGGATGTGTCTTTATATAGCCCAGCCCAGTGGTACTTTATTTCCTTCTAGTGTTCATAAATTCACTAAATCCTGCTTTGATTTTAGTTAAGCATGTTGGTGACTTCTGCACAGGCTAGCACCCCCGCTCTTTATTTAGAAAACGCAAAAAAGGTTTGTTCCTGCAGTAGTGTTTTCTGCTCACTGGAACATTTTTGTGCCATTTTAGTGGCATGAATCGGGTTCACACCATATTTGTGATGCATTCTTCTGGTGGCTGTTTGCGTAACTTCTGAAGCTACAGCATAAAGATGGCATGTGTAACTGGTCCACACCAGTTCCCAATGTAAAATTTGTTGTTGTTATGATGATGATGATGATTATTATTATTATTATTATTATTATTATTATTATTATTATTATTGAATAATAAAGAAATTAATGTTTTTGTATTTATTAATTTTTTTTGGTGGACAGAACAACTTTCAAATGTGGTTTGAAGTTACAATTTTTTAAATAAATGAACTAAATTCAGTAATTTAGGTGAAATTATTTATTTATTTTTTCTTTCCCCTGAAATGTAATTTATTTGTTTTGTAGCTTTTTCCACGCGTCTCATGATTAGTGCAGTATTGAAATGCCATGATGGACATAACCAGATGGCAAATTCCCAGTTTTCATTTTTGTAGTTCTAGACTGATAGCTTCTTGCTTTTCTTCACGTTATGCACAAATTTATATCAGAGAAACAGATGTAAATAAACCAGATGTGGACTGCACTGCCCAAACGAATAGATGCAATTAGAGTGCTTGCAAAATGCATTCTAATGATTGGATTTGAAAAATAAATCGAAATTGTGTGCTGTGTGAGTGAAGCCTTTGTAATCAATTTAAACTTTCCCCCTGCCCCATCAAGCTGAGTTGATTTAACAGGAGTTTTTCCCTTTATAGCTGGAGCTCCAGAGGCAGCAGCTTTTGACAGAGCGACAGGCATTCCACATGGAGCAGTTGAAGTACGCTGAGATGAAGGCTCGTCAGCAGATGGAGCAGCAGGCAGCTGCGCAACAGAACGCAGGAGGACATCACGGACCACCTCCGCACGGCCCACCTCCGCACGGCCCACCTCCAGGCTTGCACCCTGGACACCCAGGACATCCCGGGCACCCCGGCCCCGGATATCCCCCCATGCACCACCCCATGGGTCCCCACCATGCCCCTCAGACAGGTCAGCACGCACCTAGATCTTCTGGTTTTTTGTTAGAGGTCTGCTGTTGGGTTGCTCCTTTTTGTACAAAATGTGAAATCTGGGCTGCATTCTAATAGCACACACACAGAAAGCCACCTGGAGAACAGCTTGAGTTCTTTTATGGAGCTTAACGCAGCTCTTCTTAATATCAAGCTTGTCCCGCAGTAGTCTGCATTTTACGACAGTCATGTTACATGATTTGACTGATTTGGACATTAAGTTTGGTCTTTTAATGAGTGCCGCAAGCGCACCGCATGTTTGGAATGTGGCACAATAGTTATTTTATCTTGATTATTGTTTTTTTGTATAAACGTTGGAAGCTGAAATGGAAACCAAAATGTTATTAATTGCATAACTCTAATGTGTCTTAAAAAGGTTGTAGGTTTTAATTTGCCATTCCACAAATTAAAGCCTTAAATTGGAGCAGAAAGTCTTAAGTTTATAAAGTCACGGCAATAAATACTGCATGCACTGCAAAAAAAATAAAATAAATAAAATCTTCCACAGTATTTGTCAATAGGATCAGAACAATAAACTTGTTTTCCCTTTTAAAATGCTAGTTTTTCTCTATTGGCAGTCAGACCAAAATGTATTCAGATACCAGATGTAATTTTTGATATTTTTTTTACTAGTGGGTGCAGGACACTATAGTTCATTTATGTAGGTGAGGACATTAAAATAAAGTAAACTGTGACATATTATGCCCAAAAACAGTGGACTACCAGTAAAATTGAAATGTGACCAAAAATTTGATTTGACACTTTGACCTGACCATGTTTTGTTATATACATGCCTTTTTTTTCCAAAGTTATCTGACATTATCAAGATTAATTAGTCCTGACACTGTTTAACTCTTGAGTTCTTGTCATATTTTACTACCATTTTCTCAACTATAGTGAATAACCTGTTATAATGTGAGAAATGTTGAAGGTGTCGGAATAAATTTTGGTTTTACTGTAGTTTTTCTTTCTTTTAGTTAAACTCACTCTCTCTTTTTCTGTCCCCTTCCTTAAATTGTCTTTACTCGGTCTTAAAAAGTCTTATTTACCATCTGAAAACCTGCAGAAACTCTGCTAATTCTTTTCCAAAAGCGAATATTCTGTAGCACATGAATACATCTCTCTTCAAGTGTCTTTTGTTGCTTTATTCAGGACCAATGGTTGGACCAGGCCAGCCCATGCCAGGTCAGCCAATGCAAGGCCGAATGATGCCTGGACCTCCCCCAGTTGGACCCCCACAGGGTGGCATGCTGCCCATTATGGGACCTCGACACCCTGGACCACCCAACGGCATGTGTGAGTGTCCCTTCTATCACTAGATCCCGTCCTCTTGTTCCTGTGCATGGCACATTCATCCTAGGATCTATATGTATGTTTTCATCTGCGTTTTTAAAACAACATCATTGTCTCCTTATAGACCCAGGTCCACCTCCAACCGCACAACCTGATGGGATGCCCCCTGGCCCAGTGGGACCTCTTGTATCTGCGCCCCCTCCTCGTGCTGCTGAAAACTAAACTATTTCCCCCCTGTCCCCGCACACACGTACACATCCACACGCAAATACACACATAAATCCAGATTAATCTGGGATCCCCGCAGACCTGCTGTCGTCGCCCTCTGTAGTTTCGCCTTGCTAATGGGTGGGTCATCTCTAAATCCTCTCGCTCGAGCCGAGCACTCACCTCCTCACCTGTAAACGTTCACACGCTCAGGGCACAAAGTCAAGAGTGCTGCCGTTCCTGCGTCTCTTGGCTAGTAATAGCACTGGCTTCTGTTCTGTTTCTCTCCTCTGTGTTTGTTTTCAGAGTGTTGCACAGACTCCTGCGGAACTTCGCTGCCCGGCTCTTCCCTGTAATGTGACTGATGGAATCATATGTGTATATTGTGCTAATCCACGTAAGTTAAACTATCAAAGATCGAAATCACACTGTAGCTACGAGCCGGTCCGCAGCGTCCCGTCTCCTCTGGAGTCCTGTGGCGCGCAGAGAACGTTTCCGCTGCCTTACGTGTTTGTGGTGCGGCATCCATTTCAGCAGGGTTCCCGGTGGCTTCCTCGAGCTTCTTTTTAATATTTACATCCACATCTAGCTGATGATCTACCTCGCCGGTGCAATTGTATTCAGTCTGTGCACGGTGTGTGAAGCAGATTTGCTTTATGGTACTCTGCTTGGTCAGTCATGCTGTGACCCAGAGATCAACGAGAGATCGTAACTCACACCGCCACGAGTGCTCCACTGTCCTAAACGCATCCCGAGTACTGTAACGCCGAACGAGAGCCCACCAAACTGCTGTTTTTAGAGATGTACCCACACTCATTAACCTTTGTTTGCTTCAGATGTACGAACACACACAAACACACATTAAAAACCTCCGTTTTGCTCTTCTCGGAGAACGCAAATGGAGGTGTGTATGGTATCACACTGAAGTGATGGAGGAACTTTGCTTATCTTAGGTGTAGCTGGCCTTTTGTGCTCCTCCCTTAGGTGCTGACAGAGTAGCTGCCCCGCCTCGCTCTACCTCTCTCACTTTACTACCTCTCTTCTCTCTCTCTTCCTGTTATGGCTGTTCTCTCTCTCTCTCTCTCTCTCTCTCTCTTTTCTTTGTGTGTGCCCATGTGACTGCTGCATTACTGCTGTGTGGAGGCTGTCGTCGTCGTCCTCCTCCTCAGGTGAACCAAGCCCTCACTTCAACACGGCCCACCCCCCTACACACACACACACACACACACACACACACACACACACACACACACACACACTCACAGACACGCAGATACACACGCATTTCCTCTTCCAAAACTTTCCAGGCTGTATATCACCGAAAAACAGGAGGTGAAACCCTGCCCTCCCCGATCCCCATATATATCTTTTATTGCTTTTTATTTTATGGTATTGTATTTTTAAGAAAATAAAGTTTGTGTAGACTCAGTTATCGCTGTTCTTGGAAGTTTGTAGATTTCTCTTTTCATTTTTACCCGGCACATTGATACTGAGACCTGAACACTGTCTAAATAAAGTGGGTTTTGTTTATTGTTAGACTGCTTTCTGGTTCAGTTCTAGCGATTCGTCTGGGTTATGATTTGTTGGAGCGGAGTGGATTTTAAGAGCGGATGAATCTCACAAAAATGGGCTTTTCACCCTGAAATCAGAAGAAACATTCATAAAACTTGACTATTTTTAAGAATTTTATTTTTATATATATATATATATATATATATATATATATATATATATATATATATATATATATATATATATATATACACAGTGGGTACGGAAAGTATTCAGACCCCCTTCACTTTTTTCAATTTTGTTATGTTGCAGCCTGATACTACAATTGTTTAAATTCATTTTTTTTCTCATTAATCTACACTCTGTACCTCATAATGATGAAGTGAAAACAGAATTTTAGAAATGTCTGTAAATTTATTAAAAAGAAAAACCTGAAATATCACATTTACATAAGTATTCAGACCCTTTGCAACAACACTTGAAATTTCGCTCAGGTGCCTCCCATGTCTCTTGATCATTGCAGAGATGTTTCTACACCTTGATTGGAGTCCGCCTGTGGTAAATTAAATTGATTGGACATGATTTGGAAAGGCACACACCTCTCTGTAAAAGGCCTCACAGCTGATAATGCATATCAGAGCGAAAACCAAGCCACGAGGTCAAAGGAACTGCCTGCAGAGCTCAGACACAGAATTGTATCGAGGCAGAGATCTGTGGAAGTCTACAAAAATATTTCTGCTGCACTGAAGGTTCCCAAAAGCACAGTGGCTTCCATAATTCTCAAATGGAAGAAGTTTGGCACAACCAGGACTCTTCCAAGAGCTGGTCCCCAGCCAAACTGAGCAATTGATGGAGAAGGGGCTTGTCTAGACTGGTGACCAAGAACCTGGTGGTCACTCTAGTTGAGCTCCATGATCATATATGCAGATGGGAGAAACCTACAGAAGGACAAACATCACTGCAACACTCCACCGATCTGGGCTTTATGGCAGTGTGGCCAAACTCAATCCTCTCCTCAGTGAAGACACATGAAAACACACTTGGAATTTGCAATAAAGCACCTAAAGGACCCTCAGACTCTGAGAAACAAGATTCTCTGGTCTGATGAACCTCAATTCTAAGCATCATGTTTGAAGGAAACCGGCTCTTCTCATCACCTGCAGAGTACCATCCCAAAAGTAAAGTGTGGTGGTAGCAGCCTCATGCTGTTGGGCTGTTTTTCAGCGGCAGGGACTGAGGAACTCATCAGAGTAGAAAAAAAGCTCAATGCACCAAAATATAGAGATAGCCTTAATGAAAACCCAGTCCAGGGCATTCAAAACCTCAGACTGGGCCGAAGGTTCACCTTCTAACATGACAATGACCCTAAGCACACAGCCAAGGCAACACAGGAGTGGCTTAGGGACAACTCTGTGAATGTCCTAGAGTGACCCAGCCAGAGCCCTGACTTGAACCCTATCCAACATCTCTGGAGAGACCTGAAAAAGGCTGTCAACAGACGGTCCCCATCCAACCTGACCGAGCTTGAGAGGATTTGCAAAGAAGAATGGCAGAAATTCCCCCAATCCAGTTGTGCAAAGCTTGTTGCCTCATACCCAAAAAGACTCGAGGCTGTAATTGCTGCCAAAGGTGCTTCAACTAAGTACTGAGTAAAGGGTCTGAATACTTATGTAAATGTGATATTTCAGTTTTTTCTTTTTAATAAATTTACAAACATTTCTAAAATTCTGTTTTCACTTTGTCATTATAAAGGACAGAGTGCAGAGTAATGAGAAAAAAAAAGAATTTAAACAATTGTAGTATCAGACTGCAACATAACAAAATTGAAAAAAGTGAAGGGGGTCTGAATACTTTCCGTACCCACTGTATATATATATATATATATATATATATATATATATATATGTATATATATATATGTATATATATATATATATATATATAAAATATTTTTTTTTTGTGCAGTGATGCATTCATGGATTTATTTCTATTAATTTTCATTATTATAATACTATGGAAGCCTCCCGTGATTAAAAAAAAGATGATTTGTTTTTGTTTTTTTAATCTAACAGTTCTGAGTTTATCTCAATTTAGATTTTTTTTCTCTCTTAATTCTCAAAGTCAGAATTGCTCTCTCTCTCTCTCTCTCTCTCTCTCTCTCTCTCTCTCTCTCTCTCTCTCTCTCTCTCTCTCTCTCTCTCTCTCTCTCTCTCTCTATATATATATATATATATATATATATATATATATATATATATATATATATATATATATATATAAATGAAGAAAAAAAAGAGACTCAGAAAAGGACATTTTCATCCCTTTTTTTTGGTATTATGTTTTTTTTTTTTTTTTTTTGTTTTTTACAATTGCCCATCGTTTGCTCCAAATGCACTTTGGCAAATATAAATCCTGCTCTGTGTGGAGGAAAAAACATGCAGGAATTATAACAACCTCATGTAATGTAATCTCTAACCCGCATAATCTGGCATGTTGGAGAGTTCACTAGCATGCGGAGGGCTGGAACGTGTTAGACTGCACAATAAGTTATGTGGGGTTAGTTGTGTTTTTCCCTTTTTTTTTTTTTTTTTTTTTCCTAAAGATTGGCAATTTAAAATAATTACCTACTAGAGGCTCTGCATTAGTAGATTTACCCCACAGGAAAGGGAAGTTCATGATTCCTAAATTTCTTAACCAAGGGAAAAAAACACTGTAATGCACAACATTATATGTCCTGTAGCTTCTGTAAAACCGTGGCAATTACAAAAGACTGCTTTAATTAAGTTGCATTAAAATTCTATTAAGTAATAGTTCATTAGCCTGTTTGATATTTAGCAAATTAGCACAATAATGCAGAAAGTGTTGTCACACATGCTTGTATCTGAAATTTACAGCAGCATCTAAAATGATTATGTTTGGACTGTAGGATAAGCTGATTGTGGTGGTTATTTCTAGATTAGATTAGATTTTGTCACCTTGGTGTTTGAGCACCCCACTGCTTCCATGTGAAATATTTACAGCTATTATTTGTGTTTGGTCCCAGGCCATAAAATCATTTTCGAGGCGTACCTAAATGCCCAGTGATTTTGGGAGATATTAAACACCTCCTTCACTCATATACAGACTGCCGCTTTTGTATAGATGAGCACAAGGCCCAGATTTTTCCTATTTGTTGTGACAAGGTTTGGCTCCTTCACTTTAAATCTCACTGTCATTTGTTTCATTTTGCTGTGAGTGTCTGAATGAGAATAATGGGTGGGAAATGGTGTTTTCAAAGAATGTTAAAGTTTATTAAATGTGTTAATTCAGATTAGTGGTAGGCTAATTAATAATTTTGCCTGCTGGCCTGATAACAGAGAAATGGTCATTCTGTTTAGTGAAATACAAGCAGCCTTGACAGTGAATTTTTTTTTTTATTTTTATTTTTTTTCCCACATTTTATGTAGGCCTATGTATGTATGGTTGGTGGGATTTTTTTTTTTTTTTTTTTTTTTTTTTTTTTTTTAATGTTTTTGAAAGTGTCTTATGCCAAGGCTGTATTTATTTGGTCATAATTTTGTGTAATAATATTATGAAATATTGCATTTTAAAGTTAATTGAATATATTTAAAATATATTTCTGTGATTGCAAATCAGAATTTTCAGCATCATTACTTAAAGGGATAGTTCACCCAAAAATGAAAATTTGATGTTTATCTGCTTACCCCCAGGGAATCCAAGATGTAGGTGACTTTGTTTCTTCAGTAGAACACAAACGAAGATTTTTAACTGAAACCGTTGCAGTCTGTCAGTCCTATAATGCCAGTCAATGGGCACAGAATCTTTGAGAGAGAAAAAAAACATGCACAGACAAATCCAAATTAAACCTTGCTTCTTGTGACGATACATTGATGTTTTTGCGAGAAACTTAACAGCATTTATAACATTTTTTACCTCTGATACAGACAATGTCCAACTCTCCTGAGCTCATCCACAACATCCGGCGTGTGACGCGTCAACGGCTCTGGAACATACATATATATATATATATATATATATATATATATATATATATATATATATATATATATACATACATACATACATACATACATACATACATAGATGTGTGTGTGTATATATATATATATATATATATATATATATATATACATAGATGTATACATAGATGTATACGTAGATCCTTGCGTATCGCAGCCCATAGAAACAGTCGCTAATGAGGCATCTATGTGTATATATATATATATATATATATATATATTTATGTGCCAGAGCAGGTTGACGCGTCGCGCGCCAGATGTTGTGACAGTTGGACATTGAGGTTTATCAGAGGTAAAAAATTATATAAATACTGTTCAGTTTCTCACACAAACTGATTGTTTCGTGTCTTAGGACATCAATGTGTCGTCACGAGCAGCAAGGTTTAATTTGAATTTGTCTGTGCATGTTTTTTTTTTTTTCTCTCAAAAATTCTGTGCCCATTGACTGGCATTATATGACTGACAGACTACAATGGTTTGAGTTAAAAACCTTTGTTTGTGTTCTACTGAAGAAACAAAGTCACCTACATCTTGGATGCCCTTGGGGTAAGCAGATAAACATCATTTTCATTTTTGGGTGAACTATCCCTTTAAGTCTTCAGTGTCACATGATCCTTCAGAAGTCAGTAATATTCTGATTTGGTGCTCAAGAAACTTTTTTTTAATTACTATAAATGTTGAAAACAGTTGTGGTACTTGTTTTTTTTTTTTTTGTGGAAACCATGATACATTTTTCTTTTTCAGGGTTCTCTGATGGATAAAGTTCAAAAGAACAGTTTTTATTTGAAATAGATTTTTTTGTAACACCTTAATGTTAATTTTGATCAATTTAATGTGTTCTTGGTAAATAGGTAAAACTATTGCACATTTTTAAAAAATATATATTTCAGTATTCTTTTAGTAAATGTGTGTTTGAATTGCGTAATTTAGTGTGCGCCTTATTTAATATCAGAAAAGTCAAAATGCTTTTCTCAACCTTTTGAAAAATTCAATAGGAATTCAAAGAAAAATTACTTAATCCAATCCATTCCTGGTGGATAAAAATATGTAAACTTGTCGTTATGTTCTGGAATTTAAGAGGAAATTGTTAATGAAATCATTTATTTTGGTTAAAATTACAGTTTTTTTTTTCTTTGAAATAATTGTGCACAATCAGGCGAGAAATTTTCATTAATGCTGTAAATCAGGTGAAATGTCATGTTGATTTAAACTGTTACATATACAGGGGTTGGACAAAGTAATGTTAACACCATTATTATAGAGGTTAATAACATTTGTGTAGACTACAGTGAAAATGCAAATGTGATTATCTTTTCATTGTCTATATTCTCAGGTTGTATATCAGTCTGATGTAAGTTGTTTAGCCGCTGTTACTTAGCTGTTGTTTACTGTTGACTTCCAAAAAGGACAAATAATGGGAGCTGTTTAGCACGAGCATTTCTAACCTTAACAGCCCAACTGTTTCGTATTTTAAGAACAACTGTCTCTATATTTTGATGACTTTGTAAACAAAGCATGGAAAAGCTTTAAGAATAGTGTCAAACCAGTAGGCTACAAAAATGCAAAAAAAAAAAAAAGACAGTGTCATGATCATTAAACCTTGACAATTTTGCACCAATATGAGCTTTCATATCGGTCAGACAAACCCCCTCACGTAAATACTAACAAACCACTGAGGACAGTTTTGAAGAGAAGAGTCAGAAGCAGATTCTCTCCTCCAGCATTTCTGAAGCAACTGGCAGAAGTTCTGATAAACAACATTCAACTGGAGACAACTAACCCTTCTCGGGGAGTTTGATTGACAGGCGATCTGACCAATCATAAAGCTGAATCGGCCATTTTTGTCCAACAAACCAGACTGGAGAATAACGTTGGTGGACTTGAACTTGAAAAATGATGTGTATTGTCTTTCCGCAGTTGAAACAAGATACCTTATGTTCATTCATGTTTATTTCATGCCATAACTAGTAAAGAGAAAGAAATGATCGGTTCACGAGCCGCTTGAACTGAGGTGCTACAGCAATGTCACGACACATTAAAGAGCCACAAAACGGTAATAATTGTTTGAATTTCTTAAAAAATGACAGAATTTGAAAGCTGAGACTATATATCATACCTAAAGTAACCTGCTCCGTGTTGTGTGTCTGTGCCTTATCAATTTTCTCTTTGCCCCGCACAGGGTATGTGGCTGTTGGTCCTGTTAGCAGCACGTAAAACAAAACTTTTATTCAAATTCTGAATTGATTATAATCTAGAAAGCGAGGAAATAGCGCTTCCATATAATGATTAAAAAGCTGTCACTCACTTCAATTTATCGCAATCTCACAATGTTCCATTGTCAATGAAGCTCTCTAAACTGCAAATATCTTATGCTGCATTGACATGCTATTAGAATTATTGTAATTCCTAGTCGGAAATGGACTCCTACGATAATTTCGATAGCACGTGAATGCAGCATTATTTACATCGTGTCTATGTGAGGCGCTTAGCATTGAGTGAATTCTGTCTCACACTGAAGAGTTGGCAGCCGCAGCCCTGTATCTATTTATGTATTTCTTTATTAATATCTTAATATATTATTATATCTTATATTAACCATTTGCTCTCGGCTCCTCCCGACCGCAGACACAGGTTTACAAGCCACATTTCCCTGCATTTTTTGGGGGCAATTTCTTGCCTTTTCCCTATGGAGGACCAGGAGTGCCACTTAAAAATAACATGAAGAATCAATTTAATAATTCAAACATAAAAATGTATATAAATAAATCACTTAAATGGACAAATTAATAGACATATTTAAAGTTGTTTATTTGATTCGTGTTTTTAAATGTAAAACAATACATTTAAAAAATCATTTTTATATGAATAAATAACTAGACACATTTGGTCCTTCATATTTCCCCCCTTATGAACAACACATTTTCGTACATGATAAAAGCTCCTTGTGGTTTCTCGGTTTGACCAATTTGAGCATCCATAACACATAAGAAAAACAGGCATTTTGAGTTTCTGCTAGCGATTTCTATATAGAAAAACAACTTTCTTTCCTCCAGCTGCATTTCGTGCTAAGCAGTGACGTCATGTGCAAAGAACCTATTCAGAAGTTGCGTGAAACTATTCTAAGGTTTGAAACTGTATTAAAGGCAAGTGGTGGTAAAACCTTAAAAAAGAAATATTGCCTATTTTCCAGGTGATAACGTTATTTTGTCCAACCCCTGTATATCAATATATTGGTTATCCACTCATTCAGATGTTTCATAATTAACACTTATTTCCTTGAGCTTCAGAAGCTGTCATCGCCAATGAGACGATGAGGTCACCCCACAGCCGCTGAGGTGAACCTGTCACATCATTTCTCACTCATCATCTCCCTCTTTTCAACCCATTTGCCCCCAGTTTTTTAAAGCAGGTCTCCTCTTCCACTATGACTCCATTTTTCCGCCCTGGTTCTTCCCTCTCTCTCCATCTCTGTCCCTCACCTCCTTCTTGCTTGTGTGTTCTTCCGTCAGTCTTCATCCTTCACCTCCGTAACCATGGTGGCAGATCCAGAGAATAAAAAAGAGGGTGCTCTGCTCGGTGCCACAGGCTGTGCGGCTGCATGGGAGGAACGAGGACAGCTTGGCAAAGCCCAAATTTGGCTAGTCACTTATTAGTTGTATGGAAGGTTATAGGGTTGATTCCCTGTTGTATACCTTGAATGCACTTGATAAATGCCAAGTGCATCTCTGGATTTTGATCAAACCTGCCTGGTTTACAGTTACAGCTAGTACAGAAGGCTAAATGTTAGGTTTGTTCTTGAACGTCTTCTGTATTTGAAATTGATTGCTTTGCGTTACTCCCCGTGGAACTGCAAAAGCCCCGTTTGTAAAGACTTTGAATTAAAACAACAAACATTGACAGCCTGTGTATGATGTGCAGATGGCTCCAGCTCTCGGGCTGCCAGAAACAGTTGGTGCCTGTGCATTCTCGATCTAATATAAAGGATACTTCCCTTGTATTCCAAGCACTGTTGTTTCAGTTCGATACGTGCTTGACGGAGGCATTTAAGCATTTCATGTTTGTGGAGCCGCACTATCTCTGAGGATGTTTCCATGGTAACAGGTCTCATGGTTCTGCATGAAGAGTAGTCGGAGAGGAGGGGCTGTTTTGTGCTTTAAAGATTGAATGTTAAAGCAAGGGCTCCGGTGAATTTAACAGAGGAGGCTCCATTACTGTCTGAGACGGTAGCTGCCCTCTCTGGTTGCACAGAACCACGACTGTGTTTGTGAAGCAAAATTAATTACCCCTCAATTGGCATTTGTTGTGTTGGGTTCCATGTGCGTGACCTAAAATATGCAGCTTGAGGGCCATCGAGTTCATGTATTCGAGCTCCATTCTGACAGACTTGAGCGGGTTTATTCGCTGAATCAGAGAATCAAGCAGAGAACTTTAGAATTTCAGTTTGAAAGGAGCAAAACTGGGATCGTGCCACCAGCCTGTCAACAAGCTCTCAATTAGGCCCTCTCTGTGTTTGCGCCATGGGCATTTGGCATCCCGCTTGTGCAGAAATAATGGTTTGCCGCAAAGATAGACGGAGAACTTGGAATCCTGATAATGGTTTGCACTTACCATTATCATGAAAGTTCATATAAATGTTTTATTAAAGTAAATGGCATGAGGTATACATAAAATTAGAACACCACATGACAGGAATCTGCAGACTTTTTTACGTTTACTTCAGCTGATTTAGGAGAAAATTGGTGGACATATATGCATTTCAATGCATTAAAATTGAACTGAGAGTTGTACACTTTTAATGCTAGCAGAAAACATTATCAAATATGTCTAAATATTGAATTAAATAACTGAAATTTGTAGAATGTTGGGAATTATGAACGTTCTAATCTAATTCTTCAAAATTCATTGGAACTTTTTGCTGTGTTCTGAAATCACTTCTGTATCGTGCATATGACCGAGTAGTGAGGTTTTCAAAAAGGCCATCCCATATTGACTATTCCTTAGCACTCTATTACCACCTTTTTTGCAATAGATAAGTGTCATGCACCAAATTAATTCTGTCATTTTTCTTTCCAAAGCCATTCCATCTTAGTTGCTTGAATCACACGGCCTGTAATTATAACCATAGATCTTCCAGACATTAGTTAGTTTTAGTTAGTATTTCTCTTGTAGTTTTGCAAAAAAAATAAAAAAAATAATAATCCATTGGTTCAAAACACCAGACATTGATAAGCTTCTGATGGTCTGTTTTTGTTTATGACTCAGTGTCATTTAGTTTCCCAACTCACTGCCTGAGTCATGCTCTGTGAACACGTCAAGCTCCTCCCAGAAAAAACTCAATTCTTTCATTTCTGATGGGTGAGAGCAGGAATATGACACCCTCTGGGATAAAGAAGATTCTGGGATTTGTAATGTTTTCCTGGAGAGGTTCCTTCGCCCTGAAGTTGTGTGCTGGACCTGTGAGAAGCACAGGTGTGTCTTCTAGCCTGCCTGCAGAAAGGAAATTAGATCCAATGCCACGCTTCCTAGAGGGAGATTGAGCCCATGCCAGAGTCTTTATGTGTAAAGGTGAGTGTGATGTCTTTCTTTTTAGTGTGGCCTGTTAATTCACCATGTTTCTTATGGCCTCACTCTCTTCAATTACCCTGCTGCTATCAGTTGCATGTTGGTGTGTAAATCTGTTTTTGATTATTTCCCAAGACACTTGCATGTATGAATGTCAGGAAAACAAAAGTGATGGACTGACTTTAATTACTCCACACATCTGGAGCACTAAAGGTCAGACTTATTCCTTAATAAAATGCACTGGATTCCCATCCAGATACACGTTGTTTTCTGATGGCGTCTCCAAGAGTCATCCGCATAAATTTCGTAGGATCCGGGAACCAGCTGTTGGCATGTCTGGAGGCCACTAAACCAGTACTCTTTTAATATTTATTACAATTACTCTGTGTTGCTTTTACATGGATTTCTTGTGGATGTGACAGGTTGTTGACTGGTGGGCTCAGTGCGGGTGTTGGAGGAACTCATTAAAAATGGAAGCTGTGAAAGTAGGCCAGCGGTTTACTGATGTGGAGGCAATGGGTAAAGAGGAAGGAAAGCCATTCCAAGTTCTCCATGGCCTATCCCGTATCACAGTCTTCCCATGGTCTGCTTTCTGCATGAAGAGGTTGGTGTCTGCATTTTCCCAATTACAATTCATGTAGCAAAAGATCTCATGCAAGTTCTTGCCTCATGCTTGCACTGTTGAGAGTAGAAATATAAAAAAATACTCTTGATTGTGTGCTTTGAGACAACAGGAGAACAGGAATAGTTATGTCACTGCATTATTTATTACTGCTCTAAGTTATCCAAATATTGAAGCCAGTTTCTGAAGCTGAGGAATTAAGCTTAGTTCTGGGTCTGCCAAAGGTCAAATTTTATTGTATGAATTCCATCCAGATAAGACTGACTTTGAGCTTATAACCATTTCTGTCATCTTAAATGAATTTTCTGGGTTCAATACGGCATCTATGAAATGCTCTCAGTTACCACTAAAAACTAAAATATGCACTTTACATTAACAAAACTTATGTTCTTGTTAACACTATTTGATAGAGCATTACAACATGGTATAATCTTGGATTTGATTCACAGTAATGAAACTGATAATAATGTATTCCATCAATGCAATACAAGACTTTTCGCAGAATACATCCATGTAAAATGTAAATGTAAGGACTGGTTTATAGAGAACTCATTTTCTGTGTTTAAAATGAATGGCAGTGGAATGGGGAAAAAAAGCAAGGCCTTAAGATGTGTTGAACGTATATTAACTTGAACACCAAGTTTTTAGAACGCGGTGTCACATGTGAGATGCAAATGCAAGAGTAAACAATAGGGCTAAAAAACATGCAAGTTGAGTTCTATGCAAGAAACATTTTCTAGCAGATTCTGCATGATTAAGACAAGTCAGGAAGGCAATAACTTAAAACAAAAGTATACTTAATGCCTTGTCCCTGATGGAGGGGTCTCATGGATTTGGATTTAAGGCTTGTGTGCTTTTCATCCGACTAATGCCATTTTATAATATATCTAAATAGCTTATTATTACAACAATGTGAACACTGGGAAACATGCTTAAAGCTCCAAGCTGCCATTTTGATTTACATTTGCTTCCTAATGGAGTATGGAAGTGCAGTTAGCAAGGTTTTGTTATTGATTTATTTCTTTTCTAATTGGAAAGAAAGCTAGACGCTATTTTCAGAGCAGACCAAAACATTAATGAACACGTGAAGTGAACCATTCTGAACCATTTGACCATTCTCATTTTCTGACTATTATATCCTGCACATCGCAAGGCTGAATGCCCTTTAGCCAAATAAAAAAGTGACAAACATGCCATTGTGCTTTGATTGTCTCATTACCTTCATTCCTTTTGTTTCCAATTATTTGAGAAGCCCTTCATTAGAAGCTTTAGTGTGTTACATAACAATGGACTTCATTGTACTCTCACTCATTTTGTGACTTGGTAACAGTTAATATAGGCGTCTTTTTAGCTGCGTGGGCCACTGCTGGCAACCAGACTGCACCACGCAGGACGAAAAAATCTGTTTAATTTGTTTCGTGGTATTTGTATATGGAGAGACAACTGTGTATTTTTTGGTTTAATGTACATATTCCGTTGGCGTTTTGCAGCAATTAACCACGTTTTGCTCTTCCCGTATTCCTCAACATTTTGCCAGCTGGTAACAGAACGCAACACTGCTTAATACTAGCACTGTTGACATTGGGCTGCGATATTCCTTCAGTCCAATATTGAGATTCCACTTTCCAATGTTCTGCCAAGTGTCTATCCAGTAAATGGTCTGTGTACCATGTGCCACGATTAGCTTGCAGTGTGTACCACATTCTATTCCTACTCAAGTGTCTTTATTTGTTCCAAAGTCTGCGGTAGGAGCATCATAACCGTCTCTTTCTCTCGCTGTCTCTCTTATATTTGATATCCATTCAGTTTGTCACCTCTCCTGCCAGCATCTTTGGTTTGATGCCACAGCTCAAGCACACTCGGCCTGCCTGTATCAGCCCGTTCCTATTGCCGTTGAGTCTGACATCTGGATCTGACAGGTCTCTGATAGGTTGTTATGATTCATATGAACCATATGTTGTCATTGCTGGTCTGTCATCTTTTGTTCTCTTTAAACAATTCCCAGAAGGAGTTTTTTTGACTGAAGTGTTATACCTTCACAAAATGTCCAATTTGTGTCATTTATATTAAATTTATGCGTTTAGCTGATAACGCTTTGTTCTCATTGAACCCAACTTTGATTTGGTTTTCAAATGTGACTGTCTGCATAGCATTTTGCAGTTTTGAATTTGAATACATTTGTTCAGTGTAGTCAGTATCTGATATATCTACATTGGTTGCCATAGTAATGTCTAAAGTGTCAGCATGACGCCAAGAGGCTTTCTTCCACAACAGCTGAGAGTAGCTATCAGTATGGAACGAGAGGATGGAAATATGGAAAATTTTACCTCTTTTCGTGTCTGTGACATTGCACTGTGATGCAGAACTACTCTACATAAGTCTCAGTTGCATTATAATATTTTAAGTTCATGCATACACTACATTTAAAACCATTCACTTTGTCACTACTGAATACACAGCAAATTACTTATAAATCAAGATATAAGTGAGAAAAAAGTTACAATTAGTGCATTTGGATGTGGCTGTATTCACTAATCCAAAATACATTTACCAAAATCTGATTTTTCAAAACAAAGCAACTTAAAAACAAAATGCTCTATGCAATATATATATATATATAATATTATATAAATATTTAAATATATATGTATATTTATGTATAAATATAATTTTTTAAAGAAATACATATGCTTTTTTTTTTTTTAGCAAGGACACAATAACTGTGCAATTGTTTTCAACATTGATAATAAGAAATGTTTCTTGAAATTATTTCTATGATGATTTCTGAAGGATCATGTGACACTTAAGACTACAGTAATTGCTGTTGAAAAGTCAGCTTTGCCATCACAGGAATAAATTAAATTTAGAAAATATAGAAAACAATTCTTTTATTTGTAGTGGTATTTCCCAACTTTAATCCAATAAGTACAGCTTTGATGTGCATAAGAGACTTCTTTCAGATTAAAAAAATCTGAACTTCTGACTTTGCTATAATGCTATGCATGACCATTTGAACCACAGGAACATCCTATGTTAATACTGTTGCCTTTTTTTCTCTGCATATCAGTACATAAATGTAACAAAATGATATCATTGATCATCATGCTAATCCACGCTGCAGGGATTCACGCTTGACAATAAATACACGGAACCAGTGATCATGCTCCTGTAATCTGTTAATATGGCATTAATATGTCACCACTCGCACAAGTCAACGTGAGTGTGCAAGTGAAAAAACCACAGCATGCCCGCTGTATAGCAATGGAGTAGAGTGGAGAGAGAGAGAGAGCATTGAGCGAGCACAGATGGGGGGATGGGCTGCCGCTAATGCTGGGGAGGGGGCTGCAAAAACAGTTTAGTTCTGCTCTGGTTGGCAGCACATAAGCCTGTATGATCCAAGCTCCAGCCTGTCCAGAGCCAGGAATAGCAGCAGTGCGCTAATGGCACTTGAATAAAGGCAAATGAGTAGGTGTAGGAGAAAAAGTAGGAGGGGCTTAACTCTGGCCACACTGGCAGAAGAACTGCATTATAATATATTTGCGTATATACTGCGTCTTAGTAGTGTGTGAGTTTATATGCAAACGTAAATCAGAGAGAAAGACATCAGGAAAGAGTTTTCACTTGGCAATGGTAACAAGACTCCTGAACAAAGATTAATGTTGCTTTGGAAGGTGGAAATGTTGTTTAGTAAAACCTAGAAACAAAATAGAAGTGGTTTATATTCATACTTCATGCATATGTCAGTTTTATTGAAGGTAATATTTACTTGTTTCCGAGGCCTTTTTTTGAGAAAGAGACAATTGCATTTGAATACAGACTTATGTTCAGCAATTTTAACTAAACCACCGTTGACAGAGCGGTTGTGTTTTATGTTTGTATATTTGTGCAGGGTTGCCAGGTCTGTGTAACAAAACCAGCCAAATTGACCCTTCGAAGGGAGTTTGATTGACAGGCGATCTGACCAATCATATCGCAGAATCTGCCATTTTTGTTCGACAATCAACCTGACTGGAGAGTAGATTAACGTCAGTGGACTTGAACTTGAAAAATGGATGAAAGATAAAAAGAAAAAAAGATACCTTCTGATGTTCATTCATGTTTATTTCATGCTATAACTATTAAAGAGGAAGAGATGATTGGTTCACCTGCCGTTTAAACTGAGGTGCTACAGCGATCTGTCACGACATGACATTAAGGAGCCACAAAACAGTATTTATTGTTTGAATTTCTTAAAAAATGACAATTTGAAAGCTTAGACTTTGTTTCATACCAAAAGTAACCTGCTCTCTCTGTCGGCGCATTATCAGTGTCCTCTTTGCTCTGCAATGTATTTTTCTTTGTGTGAGAACATGATGTGTGGCGTGAGAGCGCCAAGTCTTGTCGGATATAGCAACAGTAATGAAGGGGGGCGGGTCTTTGCGAAGGGTCAATTGGTACTCAAAACTAGCCCAATTGCTTTCCGGCGGAAAATGTGTATCAGAATCGCTCCAAAAGGCCCCCACGTTCTGGGGGTCCAAAACCTCCTTTCAGTGGTTCCACCTCGGGTGAAATCGCGTTCCAGGGGGACAGGGGGATTCGTTTTAACCCGCGGATTAAAAACACAACCTGTAACAGCAGCATAAAAGTAGCCCAATTATGCAGGAAAACCATGGACTTGGCAACACTGTTTGCAGAGTGCACACTTGAAGGGTTGCCGTGTCCACATATTATAAGCAGTGGTTATTAAGCGTACGTCTTTGGGCTTGTTGTTTGAGCTCGGCTCATAAAGCGATCCAGTTTATAAAGTTAATAATGTAGACAGGTGCAGGATACAATATTTTGGTATGTGCCTTATTTCCAAGGTAACGCATTTGGATTTAAGTTTATTATATGCGTATGGTGCGTTCAAGTCATGTCGGATACATCGTATTTACAAGTTGAATGCACATGAACACAGCCACAAAGTCATTATTACAAGTGGGAAACTTTAAATTTTCTTTAAGCCCTGAGTTTCCGAGTTGTGGGCTTGTCAGTGAAAAAACGTGTCGGATGCATTGGACGCAGCCTATATAAGACTATAGATCTGAAGCATCTGTACTGATGGTAAATTTGTTGAAATTAATTAAAAAAAAATTTTTTTTGTAATGTACAATAAAACTATACAAGTTACATATGCAAAATATTATATGATTGCATAATTACCATAGAATATATAATGATTCAGTTTACATCACTTTCATAAATTAAATAAAAACAGGAAAAAAGCAAAAACACGATGCACATTATTTATTCATCATTTTGTAGATGTAGAGTTAAAAAAAAATCGTTGAATTTTATGTAGAAAAGTTAAATCGCTGTCTTGTTCTGACCAAAGTGACTTGAACGCACCTGACGAGTTGTCAGCTCGTAAGTACAAACATCCCAGGAGGACTTGAAAGCAGCATTATTCTTATTTGCTTGTTTATAGCAAGATCTGGCAACATGAATGAGTCAAGACATACCTCGTTCCCTCTGATTTCTTGCACCACAACTCTGATATGCATTTAAATATGTCATTGACAACTAGTTGTCCAATTCAGTTCTGTACACACTGCACAGAATTTCTGTAAACACTACTTGACTGAAACTTCCCCCTTCGCACTTTTTCTTTTTGGAATTTTCAGTGCGAACACACTACTCACACTATTTATACTACAAAATGCGATTATGCGTATATGGGTGGTTCCCAGGGCATTACTAAGTGGTAACCAGAGTGTTGTTATTAATTTGCTCAGGTTTTGTGATTGGCAGTACCTACATAGATTTGAAGTTATTGATTGATTGATTAATTGATTGATTGGTATTTTAACTTTTTTAGGAAGCTTGAAAAGATTATTTTTTGATCCCACAGTTCTGGGCACATTATTGTACTTGGGGCAACTGTTTCTGTTATTTTTATGATTAAACATGTCCCATGTCTGGTTCCTTTAGAATTAAACCAGATGGAGCTTCGTCTATCAAAACAACACTCTCATGCGGAAGAGATGAGAGGATTATGATAGATCTTTAACCTAAATATTTTTGTTGTCTGCCCATTTTGTTATTGTGTTATTGTTATTTTTGTAGGATTATACACATAGCACCACATTGTTTCAAAGTATACCTTTGGTACCACAATAACAGAGCAGGGCATAACTCAGGGTTAAATGTAGCCTGAACCTGGGGTTAAAAATGCATTATTTGTTAAGCATAGTTAAAAAACAACAACAACAACAACTAAAAAACTGGTTACTATTTTTTTTTTTTTTTTTTTTTTTTTTTTTTTTTTGAGCACATCTGCTTGTTTGTGTAGTGGTTAGAGCTTTCAACAAGTCCAAGGACAAAGTGAACCACCTGATATATTTGTGTCTTGTGTGGTTTTCCCAGTGGGGTGTTTTAGCTTTGAAAGAAGAAAAGGGATTGAAGGCTTAGTGCCAGCGGTGCTCATCAAGGCGCCTTGTTCTTTGCTGCTTTTACACTTCGCCCAATCAATAATGGATCATCAATTACAAATAGGCTGTTTGCAGCATTCCGGATGTAATCATAAATTAAACATGTACACCTATACATTAAAATCGAACACATTTTTTCAAAACTTATGCAGAGAAGAAAAGCATTTTTTGAACTGGATAAGGTTTAACAGGAACATCTCACGTGTGTTCAGCTTCATCAGTGCACTGCGCTTAACCTTTCACACGGATGTATAATCACTATTATTCATTTTTAATAGGCAGTCCCACTGTGACTCTATTTTTAAACCTAACCTTGTTAATAATAGTAATTTCTCATGAGTCCAGTAAAAGAAACCTATTCAGCATTCATTCATAACCTGATAAACTGTGTATGTTCATTTTTTTTTTTTTTTCCTGGAAAGAAAGTAATACTTTTAAGAATATATTAAACTGATCAAAAAGGAAAGCCATTTATAATGTTACAGAAGATTTCTTCAAATAAATGCTTTTCTTTTGAACTTTATAGTAAATTCTGAAAAATATATCGATGTTTCCACAAAAATATTAATTTCTGAAGGATCACAGGAATAAATTACATTTTAAAATATATTGAAATAGAAAACAGTTATTTTAAATTGTAATAATATTCACAATATTACTGTGAATATTATTACAATTTAAAATAACTGTTTTCTATTTCAATATATTTTAAAATTTATTACATTGTATTAATCAAATAAATGCAGCCTTGATGAGTACAAGAGACTTCTTTCAAAACAATTGAAACTCTTACTGAGCTGTGTATTTTTACTGTATATTTTTGTATTCTTATAATAAATATAAAATGTACTACATTTAAAATCTAAACATTATTTTATCATACATGTGTGAATGTGTGTATGTATATGTTTATATAATCTAGAATGTATTTATTTATATATTTTACCTCAGAAGTGTAGTGCTATTTACAACAGAGGAAAAAAGTACTCATATAGTTTATTAAAGCTCGAAAGTGAGTCAATATCTACTTCAGGTGTATGGAAAAGAGTGACCATGTGGCCATGTGACCATGTATGGAAAACTGTCCCTTTAAGCATAAACCTTTTAGATCAAAAGGATTTTAAGATCTAAAGCATAAATTCAGTCAAGTGCATCCAAACCTTTGACTGGTGCTGTCAAACTGTTTCTCTCCCAGCACCTATAGGGGAAATGTATATGCTTGTATATTTGTATTATTGTATGAGCGCTGGTTGGAGGCAGCAGTACACCAGCTCTTTGCTTCCACAGTCCCTTTGAAGCTGAGCCTGTTGGCACTAAACCCAAATCTTGCACTCAGAGAACAGTGTGGGAACCAGTACGGGGGGAGAAGGAGGTGTAAGGACGGGGTTAAAGAGTCTGTGGTGGGAAAATATCAAATCTTTGAGACTTTTTAATGGGCCGCTATCAGTTAAGACTGTAAGAATAATTTATTGTATAATGCAGAGTGTTTTGTATATTTGCATTTATTTGTTATATATTTGTAATGTATTTTGTTGCAGTCTATATATTACTACTGCAAACACTCACTACAATAATGCCGTGTATATAACTGTTCAGTGACTAAAGGAAAATCATATATCCTGTAAAATTCTTTGCAGTAATACAGAACCCTGTATGCTCAGGAAGTGCAAAGAGAGAAAAAAAGAAAAGAAAAGAAAAGAAAAGCCACCCGGTGAAACTTTGTTGATTTTAAAGCATTTTCTTGAAAAGAATGATGTAACTGACCAAAAAATTGCAATCAGGCATTGTTGCATGCTGAAATGCATTGCTTTCATATCCATTTTAAAGCAAATATTTCAGTACAATGGGAAGAAACATACTGAAGAGCACTTTTTCATGCATGCATTGAATCTTCAGTTTTCAGTGTAAAGTGATGGCATTATGGTTCATTTGTTCCATTATTTTACTGAAGGACAGTCAGGCGATTTATCACTTCTTGATGAGACAATGAATTTTGTGCTGCTCTTCTTTTTTGCTGATATCATTAGTTATTTTTCTAACCAGAAGAAACAAATTTCGACCCTGGACAAAGTGAGCGCTATTAACACACACACATAGACCTCAAACCCAAGGCACTGGTGAAGCGCCTGTTGCTGGTCTCTTGTCTTTCTCAATGGTGCTGTGTGGAAGAATGCTGCCGACCCCCATTGACACCTCCAGCCCTCATGCATTCATCACCACAGCCGGAGGAGTGTATCTCATGCCTCCCGCCCCTCCTCTGCTTTATTGTCCCATTCTCCTCGCCTTAAACCATCAACCCGTAAACAATCTGGACCATATCACAGCCCTACATAACACATGCATCTCATCTGGCCTTTTATCTACTTTTAATTGATTTAAATTCATTATTGAAATCTGCATGTTCCTGCACTTGCCTGTCTGTCTGTCTGTCTGTGTCTGTGGCTAAGTGGCATAGTCTTTCATATCCACACATTTGCATAAAATAAAAAATACTACTATTATTGTTAATATTATAATGCCATTAAAATGTAGTGCAAAAATATATAATTATATTTTATTCTTTCATATTCAAATAACTATACTATTATTATTATTATTATTATTATTATTATTATTATTATTATTATATGAACGACTAAAACACAAGCAGCAAAATCCACATAATTTGAAAAAAAAAATACAAAAAAAATTATATACATATTTAATATATTTTTATAAACGTAACATTTTCATATATATAATATTACACAATAATAATATAAAAATATTATTATTATATAGGTAATTTACAAAATGATCCAAAATATACAATTAAATGCATTTTTTTTCAACCTATATGCTAATATTTGAATATAAAAGACTAAGCTTTGAATAAGCCTTTAATAAGAAAGACAAGCAGCAAAATCCACATCGGTTCCTACTATCCAAGATAAAACCCGTTGTTGGATGAGCAAAGCAAAATCGCGCGTGTACAATGGAGGGCTGTTTTTGTGTCTGTCAGTAGTTGAACATTATTGAAAGGAGTAAGAAGTTGGGGAGGGGTTGGGGAGAAGAGGGGGTGGGGAGACAGTGGGAGCCGAAATCATTTTCCCTCTCATACTGTGAGAACGCGTAGAATCGCATCTCTCCAAGTGGACGCGCGTCGGTTTGGTTTCACAACCCGATTGATTCGGCCGTGTCCTCCCGCTTCTCAGCAAGATCGCCGACTAGCATTTTGTCTGTGGCAATGGGACCATAAAGGAACAAATTCCATCGCATTGAAAAGAAAAAAATAGAAGTAAACAAATACGACACCTCACAAAAGAAGTGGACATGGAGACGCGCAGAGGAGATACGCTATAACAGATTGGACGAACCACATCCAGGATTTACTTCTCGACTTGAACACTTTTTGTTTCCAAAGGGTTGTAGAATTTTTCTTCTGCTAGATTTCTTAGTTACACGCAAGCATGAACCGAAAGGAGATGAGGTCGTGTTTGAGATGCTGGAGCGTGCCGATGCTCTCTGTCCTTCTGCTTGTCGTCTTGACACCGCTGTTTGCACATGGTAAGATGTTTTTCCACATGCATATTAAATCAGCTGATAGTTAAGACTCAGTAGCCTTCAAACACGAGGTGGCATGACAGAACAGCATCACAAAATGAGAATGTCGGTCAGTAGTGCAGCCGCTGCTTGGTTTTGCTGTGCGTAAATCATGACTGCGCGCCGGCGGCGGCTGCTGCTGCTGCTGATGTGCCTGGATCAGCGCCGTGGAAATGTAGGTTAAATGTCGAACTGGGAAATTTGGGACTTCGTCCAAAATGCACATCATTAATTAACCCACATTAAACGGAAGGGACACCACAGAAAACATCTGCAAGCAATTCGCAACCATTTTTGATATTAATGATCTTAAATAATGCGCAAATTCCTCATTCCCCCTAGCTATTTTATGCAGTAGTAGTCGTAGTAGTAGTAGTAGTGTAGAGTTACTGCGCTGTGATTACTCTACAGAGCAGCTGTTGTCACTATGGCAATGATGGAGGCGCACAAAGGCAGGATTAAAGCGCTAAATAATTTATGCGCGGATATTCTCACGCAGCAAATCACACTGTTTATGCCTGTAGTTTGATTTTACGCACGGAACAAGAATGTCTTTGTTGTAACGATCAGCCACTTGGGTTATCGAGAGATTGTGTCGTTCTCCTCCTGAGACTGCCAAAGGAGGATGGAGGACCAACCCAATGGGAGCGACGGTTTTCTTGACCAGTGGTGTGTTTAAAATTCCTATAGATCACTGAGCATTAGGGATGATCTCATTGACGTGCGCTGTTTTTATCTTAAGCATGAAATCATATAAAATCTATTGTGTATTTCTACATTGGTGGTTAGAAGGTCCATTGTCCATCTAGTTGGATGCTCAGTTTCGCCTAGCAACAGGACGGAAAATATGGTCTCTTGGTGTTGCTCTGAAAATTGATGACAATTAGGGTTTTTTGTAACATATTTTACTCTGATTCCCAAACCTGCACTACATCAGCTGTACACCTTTGGTAGAGCTGCTGTGATAGCGGCCAGTGTGGTCTTGGTCTCAGTCAGGTAAAAATGATGTCACCGATGGCCATGCCCTTTGTTGGCTTCATGCATGTACACCTGCTTTTGATTTTAGGTCAGTTCGCCTTCCCCCTCAGTTTTTTGAGAATTTGTAAAGCAATTTTTGTATTCCTTCGTTGACTAAATGGTCATTTGAGTAGATGAAGTGTGACAGCCTTTTCCAATCCATTTGGTCATTACTGGCATGGTGTAACCTGCAGGAAAATTTGATTTGTCCCAGTAACTGATTTGATAATGTATTCGCTTTCAATGCTCTGATCCATATTTGCTGAATCGCCTTTTTATTGTCTCAAGAGTCCAATGGACACACTTGCCATTTTCTGTGCAGAAAGATTCAGCTGTTGGTAGGGGAAAAAAAAGGTGTTGCCCGGCACATCTTACCGATCAAACCATACACTTGTCATTATGCATTATATTCTTTTATTATGCAGAATGACTGCTCTGATGTCAACAAATGGAAATCTGTTTTGATTTTATTCTAATTTTGTGATCATTTTTGACAGATTGACCCATGCATAATTAATATCTATATATGTGCCACCTGTTACTGTGCATCAATCTGTGTATTGAACACTGGATTCTGATCTCAGTTCTCTTGAGATTTAGAGGAAGATATCGAGATACTTTATCCTTTAACACTGAATCCCTCGCTCAATTAAGGTAATGATGTTTGCTGTATGCCATCATATTTATCAATCCCTACAAATGGAAACCACCATTCTGAATCTAGGCTGTCATTCCCAAATCAGCAAGATGTGCACTTTTAGTTAAAATTTCAATGCAATCCTGAGTACCAGCAATTAAACCTCGCTGTTCTTTGTTTCAGGGATATGATGTCATTTGTACAGCTTCTTAAATTGCAGGTTGCAGTTTAGTATGAAATCTTGTTGTGACAAATAGTGCATTTTCTCATGAAATATGGTTGTGTGTGGATGCATTTGTGTATTATGAATTGAGTGGATTTGTAGGTAAAGGGCTGTGCCTTTTCAGCTGGATCTGTTGCAATGTAGTCGAAACAACAACTTGCGCGTTTTAGATGGTTTTAGGTGAGCTTAATCAGATTTGCATTCATTCACAGTTGTTTGCTGCCAAGGAAAGTCACTGCAGTCAGTTTTCAGGGTGGAAAAATTACATTACTGGTGATCAGATTCATTTGTTTTTGCAATATTTTGAAGGCAGGAGTTTTCTGGGTCTTCATCGGCTTGCTGTCTTTTAATTGATGAATTTAAAGCAACCAGAGGAAAGGGAGTGAATTATAAAGATGTGCTGTGTTAATGTAGGCTGCTGCCATTTTGTGTTTCATCAGAAACTGATCACCCCACCCCTAATGTATCTGGCGTGTGAATTCATACATGTAATGAAAAGACTTCATTAGCTTATTTAATTAGCTTATCAAAGTAGACAAATGACATGGAGGATGTAAATTAAAAATCAATGGTTGTGTATATGCAAGAAAACTGAGCAGCTGTGTCTATCTTTTTTGTTGTTGTTGTTTTTTTGGTCGAAGGCTTAGCACATATTTATATTTTCTTTTACTTAAATTTGTGTGATGTGGACATATGAATTTGATGATGGTTTTTCGCACAGCGCATTCAAGCTCCATCGTTGCATTCACTGTGCACAGTGAGGGCAAGCTGGTTCCCATGGCAACACATCCCTCCTCCATCCAACCACCTGTTGAGTACAGAAATGAAAAGATTTACGAGGTGGGAGGTGGAGAGACGTCCAGTTGCAGCTGTCTGATTATGTCTCAAGGTCAAAATATCTGACTGTTAATACCTGCATAATTGGTCAAGATAAAATATTCCATGGAGGGATGGAATCCTGTGTTTTTGCACAGAAAAACTAAGGCGTTTCATAAAAGCCTATTGAATGTAAGCGTTTTTCTGCTGACAACACTGAGTTAGATTTTTTTTCCCTCATCGCTTTCCACTCCACTGCATCAATTTTCTCCCTATCTGTCTTTATTTACATTTTGCACATGTTCTTTTTTTTGTAATTGCAAAGTTCTGGAGAAATACAGTGATTAAGGGGCTTCATTTGGTGATTGATTATTAGATAATCAATCATTTTTGGCATCAGCTCCTGGACGTACTGCTGGACATTGAGGTTAAGGCCAGTATTCCTCATTAACATGCCAGTTTCTATTGTCACCGTCCACAGTCGAGTGTAATTTGTCTTATTTACAAATATTTAACCATATATAATATATATGGATAAAATTTGGTTTTACATATATATATAAACTTCCGTTTAAAACTTTAGGGTCAGTAACATTATTTTTTTTTTAAAGAAATTTAATTCTATTATTCAACATGGATGCATTAAATTGATCAAAAATGACATTAATAACATTAAAAGAATTCTACTTCAAATGAATGCTGTTTTTTGAACTTTCTATTCATCAAAGAATTCTGAAAATGTATTTTTTTTCACAAACATATTAAGCAGCACAACTGTTTTCAACATTGATAATAATAAGAAATGCTTCTTGAGCACAAAATCAGCATATTAGAATGATTTCTGAAGGATCATGCGACACTGAAGATTGGAGTAATTTGCCATCACAAGAATAAATTTAAATAGAATAATATTTTACAATATTACTGTTTTTACTGTATTTTTGATCAAATAAATGCAGCTTTGGTGAGCATAAGAAACGTCTTTCAAGAACATAAAAAAAATCTTACTGCCCCCAAACTTTTGAACAGTAGTGTATATTTATGCTATTATATTTGTTTTTAATAAACAAAAAAAATTGTTTTTACTAAACAAATTTATTGTTAACATTTCATTTTATTCCAGAAAAAAAAAACAAAAAAACATTTATGCCCAACCTTTACTTTTCATGATCCAATCAATTGATGGATAAAATTCTTGATAGTCCTGCACTAGAGGTTTTCACACTGAATATCCAGTCTTACATTATGTAAGCAAAATTGGTTGTGAATTGGAAATTAATTAATAATTATTGGTTGTGAATTGGAAATTAAGCTGACTGAAGAAATCGCAGTGTTATACTACACCTATTATAACATATGATTATGATAGAAGACGACAGATAAACATTAAATGAAGCTGTTGGGTCCATGGTTTTTCTGATTTGTACCTCCCACAGTTTTTACTCGTGCAGCCTGCCATCAGAAAACCATCAGAGGTACAGATGAGCTGTCAGTGCTCTTTGCTATCCTCCCTTCACTGTCTGCAGAGCTGCATAAACAAAGAGCTTGGCGTCCCCCCAAAGTCATGCAACTAAGAACCCGGGGCTATCATTCCTCCCAGCCTGGCCACCAAACAACAAGCGGCAAACCCCAAATTACCTCCTCCCCTCTGGGCTGTATAGGGGTGCCTGAGAGAAAAGGGGTAGCTGAGTATTATGTAACAAGATTTGACCATCTGAGAGAAAAGGGGAAACACAAGGACCTTTTTGTGTCTGCCTTGCCTGGGGCCCCCAGTTCCTCGCTTCTGTACTGCGTCCCGTCTGGGAGGCGCATTAAATACTATGACTGGAGATCTTTGATAATGCCGTGGCTGTAAAGATCTGACCCAGATCTGGCTATTTAACCCACAAAATCTGCAAAAACCAGCATTCCAGCTGGTGAGAAATGTTCTTATTTTTACAAAACAAATATTCTTGACCGTCTGACCGGCTCGGCGTATTCTGGAGGTGCCTAAAAGTGAATGCGAAAATCCTCCTCCTAATTAGGTTACCGTCAAGTATCCATGACATACGTTTGCAAATGATTGAAGGACGCTGTGCATTAACTGTTCTCACTTATCAAATTCAGACCTTCCACACCACAGTTTGGTTTTTATCCTGAATTTAATCACTGGCTGCTTTATACATGAGTCACACTAAAATGCCATTATACAATTTAGCAGATACCCTAAACTGCAAATATGATTATGCTACTCAAATGAGAGATTTATTACTTCATATCGGCTGTGTTAATGGTGCAAAACACTTTCTTTGAATGTACAGTCGAGATCATGAATTTTAATTACACATCTGGTTTCTATTTAGTCATATTCATCATGTCTTCCTGTATTAGTCATCATATTTTGTGTTAAAATAAATGTAGGATTCATTTTTTTACTCTGTGCACTTAAGCTAAAGATATTTGTGTTTTGATATTTGTACCTTTTAGTTTTTCAAATCAGCTTTTTCAAATTAATTTTTCAAATCAAATTTCTGAAGGATGATGTGACACTGAAGGCTGGAGTAATGGCCACTGGAAATTCAGCTTTGCATCACAGGAATAAATTATGTTTTAAAATATGAAGAAGTAGAAAACAGTTCTTTTAAACTGTAAAAATATTTGACAATTTTACTATTTTTACTGGTTTTTGTTTTTCAAGCAATTACAACCTAAGATTTCTAAATATCCAATTTCATGTGCTTTCTTTTCTGTTCCGAGTACAAAAAACTAAACATACAAAGCTTGTATATGTTTCCCCTTATTTGTTGTTTTGTGTTTGGTGTTTATGCCTCAATATTGATTTGACATCTGTGTTTGAAAGGCATGTTAATCTTGCACGAATGCAGAGACTAATGTTACCACAAAGGAGCTGTATCAGATTCATCTCCGTCAGATTTGTCACATAAATACTACATTAGTGATTCACGCTCACTAATAAAATCCAGACCAAGCACATCTGGCCATTTTTATGAACCTTTTTTTTTTCTGGAGAGCATTTCTGTGCCAAAGATCTTAGTCTCTACTGTCACATGTTATGTCTCTGACTATACTCAATTTATTTATTTATTTATTAGTCACTGGTTTTAAAGTGGAAAAACACAGAACAAAAATGTCCTGGCAATACAGAAGTAAATAAACTTTTCATCATCAGAGCTGTCAGATAATGCCACAGGAGAATCAATGCAAATCAGCCATCTTTGGAAACTGAAGACCTCTTGAAGAACTTTGGAAAGGTCTTCAGGAAAGAGAGGCTGTCATGGAAGCTTGCTTACACTTTTACTGCAGAGTCACAGATTTAAAACACTCTGTTAGCTGAGCCCATATATTTGTTCACAAAATGCGCTATTGCCGTTCCAGAAATTCACACAATTTCCTGTGAGGTGGAAGCTGCAATGTATTGTTGAGCTTTTAGTCCACAACTACAAAATCTCTGTTCTTTGAAATATTTCCCAGTGGCTAAATGTCAAGTTCTGAATTCATGAAAAAGAACATAATGATAATGAATTGTACTTGAAGCTGTACTGAGGTCTATGGGACTGTTTAACATTGAGGAAATGACCTGCTTCCTTACTGTGTTAGTTTGGCCAGAGATGATCTTTTTAGCTGACCATTACTTCATTGGGAGTATCCATGCTTTTTGTCGTATTCTTGGACCTATTGTGAATGATTTATTTGTTTATATTATTCTGAAGGGAAAATGCCTTTGTAAGCTATCAAAAATAACTTAAGTTTTTAGTGAAGTGGTTTTGATTTGTTTTCAGTAAAAATATACACATCTATAAAATGATACATTTGCTTTAGAAGCATATTTATACCTGTTTTCATAAGTTGTATTTTGAACACAAGTTTCAATATTTTGTACAGTGATCAAAATGTCATTTATTCTCATCTCTATAAAGGCTTTTATTTCATTGTCACCATGCAAGCCCTGTTATTTTTCAACCACCTGTCATATAGTAGCAGTCAACTCGATGGATAAAATCAAGCAACTCCTTATTTTTTTCCTCATTGAATATCCTGTTCACATTATGTTGTTAAATTGATTATGAACACTGTTTACTTTAATGAAATTACAATGTTGTTTGATTAGACTTGATAAGTTAACAAAAGAATCTATGGGCTTTTCTGGTGGTCAGAGATGTTGTGTGTCTTTTTAGCTAATTGTTGCTCTGCCGGGAGCCCATATGAATCTAGTAATCCCTAATCCTGTTTTTGAGAACCATGTGCATTAGTAAAATAATTGCACCTAATCTCAAGGCTTGCTAAATAAGCTTTTTAAAGATATTGGAACACCTACCACTGAGAAGAAAATAAGCAAGAGTTAAATACCAGCGGCTTTTTGAATGAATGTAAGGGTTTCGTTGAGTTCTCCTAACTGTAATCTGCTCCTTTCAACAGGTAACTCTGTGGTGGGAAATGAAACTGAGGTTGATAGTGCTGTTAACATGACCTCCTTGTCTACCGGGGATGAGGAGGAGAAGATAGAGGAGGTGTCACAGTTCACCAGCTTGTCCAGCTCCTCAGACCCGACTCGAAAATTTAGAGATGAAGAAGTAGGCAGTGGCATGCTGGAAGAGGTCTTCCCGCCAACTCCCGGAACTCCAACTTCCAGGGAAGGTGCCACAACCACTTTGGCAAGCCCAGAAATCAGCTCCGAGTCTGCTGAGACGGAAAACTTGCTTCTCCATGAGCCTGTCAGTACCTCCGTCGTGAAGGAACATGTCACCCCCTTCATGGAGGAAGAGGAACAGGAAACGGAAGACAAAGTGAGGCAGCAAGTGCCTACACTACCACCCTGGCAGGATGCTAAAGACGACATGGAGACCACTGTGTTTGACCTCGACTCTGAGACATCTCCCACAACCTCATCCCCAACTCATCCCCCTTCCCCGTCTGACGTCACCGTAGATTTCTTTGACCCCGGCTCCCGCCGCAAGAACCTTGGCCCACCGTCTCATTCCCCGCACGAGCTTCAGGGCCGTGACCCCACCTCCTGGTCCATGCCTGACAACTATGACTACATTACGCCCTTCGATGAAAGTGTGTCTCCCACCACTGAAGATTACCCCTACAGCAGCACTACTGAGTCTTCCGACGATGACATCTCCACTACTCCTCCTTCCAAACGCTTTCCTCCTCGATTGCCCTCCAATCCTGTTTTCACACTCCCCAAAGGAGCCACTGTGGGCTCAGGCCCCCGTGCTCCCCCCGGTGTGGTCGACTCAGTTAATGGCTCAGAGTGTCGGCAGGGTTTTGTCCGCACCAATGGCTCCTGCAAGTCCCCATGTGACCTGCAGCCCAACTACTGCTTCAATGGGGGCCAGTGCTACGTTATGGAAGGAGCTCAAATGTTCTGCAGGTAAGCGTTTAGAAGATCTAGGTTATGCACTAGGGCAAGAATCACTATTGGCTATACTAAGCACAAAAATATTTGCAGATGTTTAGGAAACTAAGCTAAGCTAAGTTCACATGCTTGTTTCTTTGAAAAACAATGCTAATTTGAAATGTGCATTCCGTGTTGGAATGTCTGTTTTTGTTTTGGGATGCGTTTACACTAGTGCGTTTTCGTTTAAAAACACCTAACTTTTGCTACGGTTACGCCTGCCTTTTACGCTATTCCAGCATTTTTGACTATCAAAAATGGAGACTTTCGAAAACGCTGCAGAACCCATTTTAAAACAATGGCGTGGCTGCCCACATTCCCTCTGTGTATCCTTGATTACTGTGTAAACAATATCATGCTCATTATGAATGGTCATGTGTCATGCTTTTTTGGTTGTGTAGTGTGGGGACAGATATAATTATCTGAGACGCAGTGAAAGCGCCAGTGTAGAAGAGGATAATTTTCATTATAAAATGCCATTTTAAAATGAAAACGCACTAATGTAAACAGGGCCTTGGTCTGTGTGATTCTGCCCACTGCCAATTAATTTACCCAATAGTATTTTTACTGTCCAGGTTGGCAGTTGGTGGAAAACACCATATTGCAGCCATGGAAGCCAGCTGGGTCAGAGATCACAGATTCTACATGACCTAAAAAGCCTCGCCATCCATCTAAAAAGCTCTATGACCAGAGGCATACTAAAACAATTCATCAACTTAAACTCTAAGGCTTTGTAAGATTTACAGAACCTCAGACACTTTGAACTTCTGAGATGGACAATACACACACAGTGTATTAACATACAGACATCTGTTTCCACAGAATGTGGGAAAACGTCTCTTACATATGCATTGGTTCCTCCTCATCCCCTTCCTTCCTCTCACCCATCCTTCCCTTCACTCAGCTCACTCAGAATGGTCAATAGTAGAATATAATGTTATACATCAATGCAAGTGATGTTCACAGTTATGTTTGGTATTATTTGAATAGTCTCTGTGCGTCTGGTACAATGGTCTCATTCTTACAAGAAGTAAACTAAAAGGTAATACAGATCCTAAGAGTTTAGAGATATTTTGCTCACTGTTAAGGGTGTGCCATTACCATCTGTGCCCAAATGGCGTTAACACGTCTAGGCGTGTCCACACACTTCATATTATGTATTTTTCTAAAAGTCAGGTATGCATCTTACTCTTAGATTCATCTTTGAGAATTTGATGTTTTGTATTGATTTGATATCTTTGAATTGGCTATGTAATTGGCAAAATACATATTTACCTGACTGATAATAAATTGTTACATTTGACTTATTCTGATTTACTCTGAAATTATTTTCTCAAGTAGATTAATTGAAGGCATATGTTTCCGCAAATCTGCGTCCAGGGTTTAGTACATTTTAGATCTCAGATTAAATGGAGCATGGGGCACATTAGGTGAGATTATAGATTTCTGACTAACTGCTTGACTTTAGTTAAGTTGTACTCAGTTGCATTAACTATGGGGGGCTAGTCATAGTACTGGTCATAATCGCTGGTTATTGTCTCAGCTTTAATTAAGTTGTACGTATTTATATTAACTATCTGGGGCTAGGTATATGATATTAGCATAACCTCTGATTATTGTTTGAGCTTTATTCAAGTTGTACGTAGTTATTTTAACTATCGGGGGCTAAATAAAAATACTATTGAAATATCAACATATTTCTTAGTACTAGCATAATCACTGATTATTTTCTCAGCTTTAGTTAAGTTGTACGTAGTTATATAACTATCGGTGGCTAGACAAATAGTACTAGCATAACCTCTGATTATTGTTTGAGCTTTAACTAAGTTGTACATAGGTAACTGTAGGGGGCTAATTTGAACTATTTAAAGAATGGTAAGCATAGGCGACCTATTAAATAGTATTAGTCATAACCTCTGACTAATGTTCAGACTGGCGAGTTTGTGACCGTGGAGCCCACGTAAAACGGCCGACGTGAGGCACCCTGAGCGAAATAGATTCCTAATGAACGAGTAAATATAAAGTAAAGAGTTAAATGGAATAATCAAATGTCAGAATAATAATAATTATTAATAGACAAACAGCCAATTCATATGTCAATCTAAATTCGAGGTCATAATAAAATGGAGTCAGATTAGAATTTAACATAGATTTAATAACTTTGCGCGCTGAAAAGACTGAACACGCAAGAAACCTTCAGCCACCATTGGATACCTTCCTTGGGCTACTTCATGGACCTTACAGCTTGTCACCTTCCATTGTCAATTGTGCCCATTCCTCTTGCGTGCTCAATCTGGCAACCCGTGTGAGAGTCGAGTCTGAGGAAGAGGGAGCGGGAGAAACAACTCTCTACAATAATTTGAATTTTGACCGCAGTACCCATTTCAACCACTAGCCGTCAATAGTTGATTTTGCACCGGAGGAACCTTTTCATAGAACTATTGGCAGAAGTTCCCGCTTTTTGGCGTGTTCGTACCACAGAAACTTGGAATGTGTTTAGTTCTAGGAACTCCGTTTGGGGGAACTAAATTAGCTCCTATTTCAGAGTAGGCTCTAAAACCGTTCTATAGGAACTATCAGTGATGTAAATGTACTCTTGTATGCGTTTGGCCAATAAAACACCGGATACCTGGCATTTTTAAAAAGCCATGTAAAAATATTTTCTCCATGAACATGTAAAACAGTGATAACGGCAGCGTTGTGTTCTTTTCTCAGCCTCTGATATGTGACACTGCAAGCTGTCATAGGAGATTTAGTCCGGTTTTCATGCTCTTTCAGTCACGTAAATTGTGCATTTACATTCCATCTCCGTTATCACGAACCAATGACACACAACAAAAAACGCTCTGATCACGGCATCCTCCATTCACCATTTTTTGATGTTTGTTAATGCTGCAAATAAAGCTTCGGAGTTCCTGTTGCCGGTGCGAATACAACCAGGAAAACGACCCAAGGGGGAAATTGGTTCTCTAGGAACCACCATGCTGGCTAGTTCCTAGAACTACGTGGTGCGAAAGCTGTTACCTCTGCTGTTACAGGTGTGCTGTTACTTCTGAAGGTGATTAGACCTAGTTTTCACCAAATGGGTGAAAAAATCCTACAGTAATAGACACTGAACGTCTCAAACCATATCTGGTGACCAGAGTACTTGAGGGTGGGCTCTTCTGACTTGGGCTAGAAAGCGACCACTTGGCAATCATCCAAAACACCCTAGCAACTTAGAGTACCTTAGCAACAGGGTTATGTTCCATTCCGATTCAACTTCTTGTGGGATGTGGCCAATTCCATTCAAATTCACACACATGAATTAAAGGGGAGTCAATCTGAATTCTGACACCCTAGCATGATGATGGCAGCTTTTGCATAAGCAAACACCACTGGTATTTCCTTTGGGAAATGGAATGAAATAGAGGGAACCTCTCGAGAAGATCAGCTCTCCCTCATGGCACATCTGGTCACGAGGGGAACTCACACAAGGACAGGCCGAGTGCTTCACGAGTACCACATGTTTTCCCAGATACTTTATGAGGAAAGTTTATTAGGAAACTTCCCTCTCGCTACCAGATTATTTTGAGCACAACTGTTTTTGCCCAAACATGTGACCCACATGCACACTGGCCTAGTCACACGAGTGTATGTTATGAAACCTGGTTTGTTTCATGTGTCTTGCATTATGCCTACAATCCTCTCTTTTACTAGAAAAATATTATTAAGAAGTCCAATTTAGAAAAATCACAATAACATCAGACTCATTAATTTTACTATCGCTGCAAATGCATTTACCATGAAAGCAAACGCAGGGCCTGTGACTGCTGCTATAAAGAGGTCATCATGAGGATTATGTTTAAGCTGAAAATAAGTATGACGAGATATGAAATTCAGCTTTTTCAAGGGTAGATTAGGTCAAAACGGGGGAAGGATGCTTGAGAGCTAAACTCACTGCTTTCTGAAAATAATAAGAATAAGAAAATAAGAATAAACTGACACAGCTCTCTGTACTCACCTCCATCTGTCAGTGGATCATCAGCTTCCTGACAGACAGGCAGCAGCTAGTGAGGCTTGGAAAACTCTCATCCAGCACCCGTACGATCAGCACTGGAGCTCCTCAGGCCTGTGTTCTCTCCCCACTGCTCTTCTCCCTCTACACCAACGACTGAACCTCTAAAGACCCCTCTGTCAAGCTCCTGAAGTTTGCAGAGGACACCACAGTCATCGGTCTCATACAGGACAGAGACGAGTCTGCTTACAGACAAGAGGTTGAGCAGCTGGCTGTCTGGTGCAGTCACAACAACCTGGAGCTCAACACGCTCAAAACTGTAGAGATAATAGTGGACTTCAGCAGAAACTCCCCCCACTCACCATCATGCACAGCACTGTGGCTGCAGTGGAGCCATTCAGGTTCCTGGGAACCACCATCTCCCAGGACCTGAAGTGGGACACTCACATTGACTCCATCGTGAAAAAGGCTCAGCAGAGGTTGTTCTTCCTTCGTCAACTGAAAAAGTTCACCCTGCCACAGGTGCATATGACAAAGTTTTACTCTGCTGTTATTGAGTCGGTTCTGTGCTCCTCTATAACTGTCTGGTTTGGGTCAGCCAGCAAATCAGATATAAGAAGACTGCAGTGGACTGTAAGGACAGCAGAAAGGATCATTGGTGTGCACCTGCCCAGCCTTCAGGACTTATACTACTCCAGAGTGAAGAAACGGGCAGGTAACATCATCACAGACCCCTCTCACCCCGGACACAACCTGTTTGCACTTCTCCCTTCAGGCAGACACTACAGATCTCTGTGCACTAGAACATATAGGCATAAAAACAGTTTTTTTCCCCCATGCCATCTCCAACCTAAACAGCTAACACAGGAATTATTACCTGTGTTCTGTAATTCATGCCTGTAATTCCTTCTCCATCTCTAATTATTGCCTCTCTCTCAAGTACTATGTAAATACATATGCATATTTTTCTATACAGCTGTATATATAGAGTAAATAATGCACAAATCTGTAAATGAATCTTCTGTTCCAGATTCATACACATTATTATTATTATTATTATTATTATTATTATTATTATTATTATTATTATTAAGTCTTATTTAAATGTTTCTGTTCTCATGTCAGATATGTATGTATGTATGTATGCGTGTATGTACCAAGAGCTTCTTAAAAAACCACAACAAACTCCTTGTGTGTTTGCGCACACTTGGTGAATAAAGCTGATTCTGAAAAGCAACTACCAGATTTTTCTTATAAAAGTCACATACTGATGATATTTTTGGGGTTTTGGTCAGGTATTCCTAGGCTAAATTAAAATCTCATGGTTTCAGTTGCTCTCAGTACTGCAGAAATGTGAAATTGAGTGTAATTCTCTTTCCACAGTGTCCTCCTGACATCCAGAGGTTGTAATTCACGCTGTGATTAAGATCTGAGAACATCCTCTTGCCGGCTAGTGACCATTAACAACTTATTTATGATGATAAATCTCTCGCCCCTCCCTCTTTTTGGATTTGTGCAATGACCCTGACTGCAACCCCAGCTTTTACATCACCTCAGAGGTCAAGGTTAGCGGTTAGAGTAAATCCTAGAAGAACATTTTTTTGCTCAGAGGTTGCTCGTGAGAGTTATGCTTCATATAAGGATTCGTCTCAGATGTTTTTTCTTTTAAATTTAAGATTGTTACCAGCAGTATGCAGTACGTATAGAGTTATTTGCATGAGTAAATATATATAAAATTAATATGGATAAATAGATTGTTTGATTTTGGAAGAATTTGATAAACGTTTAAGTACACTCTTAAAAATAAAGCTTTCAAAGAAGAACCATTTTTGGTTCCCCAAAGAACCTTTCAGTGAGCAGAACTATTTTTTTCTTAGTGTGAAGAACATTTTAATAATCTACAGAACATTTTTTCTCTATAAAGAATCTTTTGTGAAATGGAAATGTTCTATGGTTCTTCATGGAATCATCAATGCCAAAAAAGAACATTTATTTTTAAGAGTGTACAAATTGAAATCTCTAGTCTTTGATTGATGATTGAGCATATTTTGAGACATTGTTGAGATCTATTTCTAAAGATCAGGAAACATAAATCTCCATTATCCCTCCATTTAATCTCATTTATGCCTAGGAGAAACAATTGTCTGTCTGGCAGTTCTGCTAGATGAAAAAAAAAAATTCTCCCTTTTTTTGCCTAAAATCATACCATTTTAACATAATATGAGCAGTCCGTGCTCATAGTAAATGATCATGCTGAAAAACTACTCCCAGATACTCCTCTCACATAATTACCAGTGTAATTTATTACATCTCTATTCAGTCTAAATAAGAGCATCTGCTAAATGCCATCAAATGTGATTTTTCTGAGCCTCACTCTGAGTTCCTCCTCATGCTCATGTACTTGCATAGTAAGCAGACGCTTGCCCTACCAGTAACCCCCCCTTTGGGACCGGTTACCCTTACTGGCTCCCCAAAACAAGCCTAGTCAAAGTGGGTCAGTGGAGTTCTGGGTAGCCGTGTCCCATGTTGGCTTTGTTTATATGAGGCTCGTCTGAACACACTGATTTATTCACCACTGCAGTCTTATTAGAGGATGAATGTTAATGACTCAGACATCTTTTCAGCGCTCCGTCATTCCCCCTCCCCAGCACACACACCTCTCTTTTAGTGATCTGTCAAGAGCTTTCTGTAAGTATGTAAGTAAGGCAAGGCAAGTTTATTTATATAGCACATTTCATACACAGTAGTAATTCAAAGTGCTTTATATCAAAGGATGTGAAATTGTCATTAAAAATAATAATAATCAAAACAATAAAACCAAGGAATTAAAGAAATAATAATAATAAAAACAAAATGATATAAAAAAAAAAAAAAAAACTACGACATATGACAGCTGGGCTTTCATTTCAGTTAAAAAACATGTGATTCGAGTCAGTGAAACTTTCTGTTGACATCCCAGAGGACTTGGAGGTTGCCCTTTCATAGCTCAGTACAGCTAATAGAGCTCTCAATTACACTAGCCTTCAAAAGTTTGGGGCCAGTAAGATTTTATTTTATTTTTTTAATAAATATTTTTATGCTGCAAGAATGCATTAAATTGATCAAAAGTGAGAGTACAGCCTTTCTGTTCAAATAAATGCTGTTCTTTTAAATGTTCTATTCAAAGAATCCTGAAAAATAAATTAGCACGGTTTCTACAAAAATATTAACAGCACAACCATGTGATATGAAGAAGAAATATTTTCATCAAATCAGCATATTAGAATGATTTCTGAAGGACCATGTGACACTGAAGACTGGAGTAATGATGCTGAAAATTCAGCTTTGATATCACCGGAATAAATTACAGTAACACAATTAACTGACATAAAATAAAGTCATTTTAAATGGTAATATTTCACAAAATAGTTTTTACTGTATATTTTTGATCAAATAAATGTTGTCTTGGTGAATAGAAGAAACTTTTAAAAACAAAATTAAAAACTTTAGAACAGTAGTGTATATATTAAGCATTAACTCTCAGATGTTTCTTCTAAAATAAAATTATAAATAAATCAGAAGATTTTTTCAAAGATGCAATACATCAAATTTCTGGCAAGTGCACAGGCTACCTGCAACGAGCCAATGAAGTTTCGAAAGTTTAAGGAGAAGGTGAGACAGTAGGATGCTGGAGTCAAAAATCTGCCGCCTACGTCTCCTCTACTGTCTCATTCATATTTTTCAGCTCTATTTCTTATTTTTTGCTGTCTAGAAGAAACAATTGAGATGTTAAAGATATTTCACATGTGATTTTTCCTTCCTGTTGGGTGTTAGTCATCCACAGGAGGACATGGAAAACAAATTCGGAGAGTTCAGAGAGATATGTGGAGTTTAGAGAGAGAGAAAACAAGTGTGAGTCAGACTTCTGTTCAGTGTGCCAGCATGGAAACAGATTAAGGCAAGTCAGGCTACACAAAAAGTGTTTTTGTTTGAGATAATGTAATATTCAAGCAAAATCTATTTACTCTTTGCATCAATTTTTGTCATGTTTGTGTCTCAAAAGTTTGTTGCAGTCTCATTCAAACCTCCCATGCTGGCACAGAGGACATGTAGACTTTAATCTTTTCATTAAACATAGATTTACAGTTTGCAATACTTTGAAAATTCTTGCTACCCAAACTATAATAAACTCAAAATTTAAAGTTAAGCTGCAGTTCAGCTACCTTTTTGAAAATGTTGTTAGCTACACCATGTCAGAAACTATTTCTTTAGCAAACAATTTACTTTATACTATTACTATAAGTATCAAGTAGTGTTGAGTCTGATTCATTTTCTTTTCTATAGTCAGTTTGATTACTTCAGACAGTTTGGTTGAATTTGGAGTAGCATACTAGCGTACTATAGTCTTTCTTTTTCTAGCTTTTAAAAATATGGAAAGATTAGTACGGTAGCATGTTATTTTGAATTCAGACCCTTTTTAGTGATTCGGTTTGTTCAGATGACTCATTTCTATTAAGTGGTTCAAAAAAGATTTGCTGTTTGCGTGTGAGTCATCATTCAACAGTGATCACAAAAGTCACTATTTTTTTGTCTGTATTTATTTTTTATTTTTTACATTTTATTTTGTAGTAAAAGAAAAATATAAATACAGCTGTTTATATATTGATTTTTTAAATTCATAAAAAATGTGCATGTATCATCAGGTTTGATTGTTTGAAGTTTATCATCATAATCAGGATCATGGTTTTGTTTCCAGAAAAATACTCCTGTTTTTTAAACTGTATAATTTGCTAATTTAGATCTTGAAGATCAGCAAACGCTTTGTTTTCTAGATAGATAGAATGATGTTGTGACAGACACAGTGGGACCTGATTAATGATTGGTCCTAATCCAGTCCTGATCCTTCTCAATCACTGGGTTATTACCATTGGTGGTCTCAGAGTAAGAGCGTTCTCCATCTGGGAATCACCCTTACACCACCCCAGGGATCCAGGGATCATCTGGGCCGCAGCCTTTCTAAGCCCAGTCAACTGAATATTGCAAACAATTGGCAGTACGGAATAATGTGCCATAACCCTGGTAATTTATTTATTTATTTATTTTTTCAGGAAATGAGGAGTGATGATTGTGGCAGCGCTGGTAAACCACATGTTTAGAGTTAATGAAGGGTTGCTGCTCTTGGTGTGGCTGTGTTTAGGACGACAAGCTGTACTGTCACTTAATTAAGAGGCTGTGCAATGCCAAGCATTAGAAAATCTCTCTAAAGGCCATTTTACATGGTCATTGAGAGTTCCCAGTTCATTTTTAATGGGAAAGAGGTGACAGAAATATTGTACTATCAGTGAACCATGTAAAATAACCTGTACTTACTGTTGGTCGCTTTAATAAGAATCCATCTGCTAAAAATGACAATGTAGCACTATCAGTGAGCATGTAGATATTGCTGAATCCTCACTACTTTGTATTTTTAAAGTGGTGATACAATCAAGCTCAGATGGAACATTTTGATGAATATGAATATTTAAGATGCATTTTGAGGCTGTCAAGTCGGATACACCACTTTTAACAATACACATAGTTTTAAAGCAGCTTTACAGAAAATCATGATTTTAATGTTTATAATAACTTAATATCTTCATGACTTAAAGTCGCAATTAGCAGATTAGAGATGGGCGACAATATAGTTAACATTTTGCAACAAATCAAGCAGTTGAGATATGCTATATACACACAAAAAAATGGGTTCTTCAGCGGTTCTTTGTGGTAGTTGAGGTGCTATATAGCACTGCTAAGTGGTTCTTTGGCTCGTAATCATAGGGGAACCAATTTGAGTGCTATAAAGAACCTGTAATTGTTCTCTCATCAGTTCTTTGGGGTGGTTAAAGTGCTATATAGCACCATCTTTAAAGATATAGGTGCTATGTAGCACTTAAAGTGGTTCCCCTATAATTACGAGCCAAAGAACCACTTTTAGTGCTATTTAGCACCATTTTTTTTTAGAGTGTAGAATATAATCACCCTATATCACCCTACATGAATATAATGTATATGTATGCAGATTAAGTTGGACATACTTATATATCCAACTTTATATAATCAACTTTATTTGCTACAAAATGACAAATCAGGCTGCTGAGTTTATATCTAACTTTTAATATATGCTGAGCGATATAATATATTTTACATTTTTCGATTATTTAACACTCAAGCAGTTGAGATTTGCTATAGTAAATTCGGGTAATGGTAAATATACTTGGTTATATAATTTGTTATTCATTTGTTAATTTGAGTTATCTGTTGAAAATTTGGAATCAAGAGTGAATTGGATTTTCCAAAATAATGTCACAAGAAAACAACTATTTTACGAGGCAATTTTGTATGATTTTGTACGATGTGAATAGTATGAAAATGTATAATTGCAGAAAAACATAAACATGAAAGCCCACACCTAAATATCAAAGTCAACGGGGCACAAGCAGATTGTATGAAATGTACAAATGAGATAATGTACAAATTCATATGAATTAGCCACCAATTCGATAAAACGTAAAATAGTTAGGAATGGCCATGAGATTGTGTTGTATCTTCAAAAGTACAACTAGATCATCAGATTAAATTTTCATTCATCATAAGAAGTTTGTTTGAATCACTTTTGCATCACGTTGGTTTTGCAGCGTGTGCAACTACCGTTACGCATATTTTTGCCAACAGAGAAGGTGTCCTGACATTTATATTGCAACATACAGGCAAAACTATCTGTATTTATGTTGTTCTTGAAAGAGGAAAGGATGGCAGAGCAGATAAAGAGAGAGAAGTGGTGAAATGGAGGAGAACAGAGGGGAGGTTTGGTCTTAAGAGAGATATTAGTGATGGAATGACATGTCATCACTACATCTGTTTCAACTACTGCTTGCTATTGCTCAGCTGGGGCTGTTTGGCATCCATCCATCTTAGTACTGCATGCAATATACACACATGTACACACAAACAGTCTTAGCCGGACCATCTGTCCGCACGGCAGTTTCATAAAATGCCCATATTTATACACCGAGATTAACGGCACAAATTCAACCCTCATCAAGCTTAGACCAACATTTCCAGGTGCACCAGCATAGTCATGCTGCTAAACAATACTCTTTCAGAGTGAAACTATTTTTACTTAAATTTGACAATTTTTCATCATTTACCTTGTAAAAACAATTTTTTTGAAATTGTAAATAAAATACATATCTTAATATAAAGAGCTGACAGACAATATAATTCCTTTTCATACAAAATTTAAGCATAATTCGAGTATGTTCCACCTTACGTTAGTGTACTGTATGTATGCAGGTAAATAGGATGTACTATATCCAACTGTTAATACAGTATATCGCTAAGCGATAATGTAGATTACATTTTTTGATAGTACAACAATCAAGCAGTTGAGATTTGCTCTGTATAGTACATACTGCTTAACATTAATTTACTCACCGGGTAAGATTGTAGTTGTGTAATTCGTTATTCAAAACTTACTAATTTGTTATCTATGGAAGCCCATTTCTGCCGATTAATAAATCATATAAGATAGCATTTGCGACTTTTTAGCTCACATCTGACTTTTTTTCCTCGCAATTGCGAGTTTACATCTCGCAATTCAGAATTGAGATATCAATTCACAATTGCGAGAAATAAAGACTTTTTTCTTGCAACTGTGATCTTGCAATTCTGACTTTCTCGCAATTCTAGCTTCTTTTAGTGCAATTGTGAGTTATAAAGTCCATTTCTGAGGAAAAAAAGAGTGACTATTTTCTTACAATTGCGAGTTTATATCTCGCAATTCTGTCTTTATGTCACACAATTTCAATTTTATATCTCACAATTCTGACAAAGAAAGTCAGAATTACAAAACGTAAACTTGCAATTGCAAGAAAAAAAGTCAGAATTGTGAGATAAAAAGTCGCAATTACCTTTTTTAAAATATTTTATTCAGTGGCAGAAACGGGCTTCCATATTATCTGGTATTATGTGTGTAAAATCAAGAGCGAATTGCATTTCCTAACCTGATCTCACAAGAAAACATAATTTAAAATAACATTTTTTAAGGTGGCGATTTCCTATGAATTCACACAATGTTAAGTGTATGAAAATGTATGATTTTTCTAAGATATAAATTAAACAGATTATTGGCGTTTGGTTTACAAGAAAATACTGTTTCAGTATTTCTACTTCAAAATTTCATTTTAATTTGATGTGTTACTGGCTACTACTTTGTCATTATTTGTAAAAATTTCTGCGTGAGCAATTTCTGAGTGAAAATTTTTTCTACACCAGTTTTTTTTTTCTCCTCTCAGTGTACACTCGCTCTCTCATGTTGTTCCAAACCTGTATGACTTTCTTTATTCTGTCCAAACAACATTAGAGCCTCTTGACTTTCATTGTATGGATGAAAAAGAAGAGATGCTTTTCAAAACATCATCTTTTGTGCTCCACAGAAGAAAGAAAGTCACAACATTAGAATGAGTAAACAATGATCGAATCTTTATTTTTGGGTGAACTATTCCTTTAACCTAGTTAAATAGCCTGGTGGCTTGTGTTTTGTAGCCTGGTCTGTGCTTCTGAAATCAAACACACTAACTCACTTAGCCTGTCAGTTACACTTATATCAGATTTTCTTTAAAATTTATAGAATTTTGCTTTATTTCACATAATAATATAATTTTGGGTAAACTGGTTCATTGCTGTAGGCTCTGTTTGAGACGACAGCTTACATGAGATGAATATGACTGATTGCATTACACTTTTGACTACTGATGTAGTCAGAAGGTTTTGCAGCTAGAAACATGAGAGAAAGAATGCAAGAAAGAAAGAAAGATCTTGACTAAAAGCCCTGAAAAGTGGGTTGGGTTGGAAAACGGTCAAGAGAATGGGTGTAGAATGTAATTTAGATAGCATGCAAAGTTTTGCTGAAGAAACAAATTGAGATCTGGGAGGGTGGATGAGAAACAGCTGAGAGACTGAATAGACAGACTGCTTTATACAGCCCACTGTAAGGATGCATTTAAATGCACGCTCACATCAACACACCCGTCACCTCTCCCTCCTGGGATTGAATGCCCTCGGTGGTGCCGCGCCAACCCTGTTCTCCTTCGTCTCGCTCAGGGTTGGCGCAGGCACAAAGGGGCATACAGGATGCTGTAGTGAAAAGGAGTGAAACCTCAGACCCCCCTCCTGTGACCACCAAGACTGTGAATGAAGACGACTTCCTTTCATTATAGACATTTACATTTGAGTGTGTGCATATGTGGATGTGGTTGAGGGAGAGCGAAGAGCCCAGGGTTGCAGTCTTTGCAGATCATTTGCGTTTCATTGCTTGCAAATGTTTCAGTTATCATCAGATTTGTGGTTTATTATGCATCTGTTTTTCTTCAGTAGGATTCGTAGATTAATAATAAATAATTAATAATAATAATAATAATAGATTAATAATAAATAGAAATGTTATATATATTATATATTCTAAGTTACGTTATAAAATTAAATGCATGCATTTTCTAATATAATTTTTTTTTAAATAATTTATAAATTATAAAATATTCTATTTATTTATTAATATATCAGATTTCATTCTTCAATCTGCACCTTTGATGTTGTTTGCTGGTCTGTCCTCAAACCTACTGTTTGTTATTTGCACAAAATGGAGGAAGAGTTTAGTGAGCTGATGGTGAGGATACAGATGCCCATGTGCTTCTATTCCTGACAAAATCCAGATGCAAACCCCTGCGTTCTGCAACCTTTTTTGGTAGCAGCATTTTCATACACACTTAAACATAATATTGTGACACTGGATTGCCTTATTGGATTTTCAAGGCAAATGCCACTGAGTTTTAATATGGCAAATCCTGACTGTCTTTGAAATTAGTTCACTGACTTTACTTCAGGGACAAGTTCAGAACTGGTGTTAAATCCAGTCTAATGCAGCATAGAAGAAATTTACGGTAAGATAAAGGCAATGAACTTGTCATCCACCCAGGTGTCTGCAAAAATGAATGGTAAAAATGCTGAAGGCAGTGAATTTTAACTTGCCCTTGGCGTAGGAGATGCACTGAGCCCCCATGAATAATTCATATGGAACCAGAGACTACATAGAGAATCAAAGCACATTTTTGGGAAGCCAATAAGGATTAAAATAGTGTGTCTCCCGTGTGTCTTAATATGGTGTGTTTAAAGTGTAACTCATTTCAAAAATGAGTGTGTGTTGGCGTGATATTGTTTGCTAAACCAATCCCAGTAAGAGTCATGTTGCTCCAGGTTGTTTTCATTGGAGAAGAGGCGGAAAAATTGGCTCTGCACTGGCCCCTAAAACTTGCTGGTCTTGAACCAGGAACTGCTAACATCAGAGGCCAGTGGCTGGGATAATGTCGGCATAGAGTAATTTTTTCTGAACAGCAAGTTAATATTGCCAAGGCTAATGCAAAACAAATTAATATCGCACAAAAAGAATAGGATTATGAACTGCATTTACATTGGAAACACTAGATATGGCCATGCAGCATACATTCAGTTGATGTTCCTGTTTGTTCACAATGCATTTCACAATTATTTTATTTGCAGTTTCCATATTTGAAATAATTGCTGTGAATCTCATTCATTGTATATTAAATTAACTTCTGACCATTGCATTAAAATCTGTTTCTGGAAATACAAGCGGATTGTCAATTTGGTGGAAAAGGCTTACATATATTTCCCTTTCTCTGTCTTGCAGGTGCAACATCCAGGACTACATGTGGCACAAGGGTGCCCGCTGCGAGTCGGTGATCACGGAGTTCCAGGTAATGTGCATCACCATCGGGGCCTCCGCTTTCATGGTGCTCCTGCTCTTCATGATCATCGTTTGCTTTGCCAAGAAGCTGCACGTGCTCAAGACCGAGAATAACAAGTTGCGCAAGCGCAGGTGAGACTCTGGCCTGTGTGGTACTGATTTTTAGAAAAAGTAAGACAAAGTAGAAGGGTTTATGGATTAAACGCTTTAAAAGCTCTTGTTGTGTGGTGGAATTAGGAACAAATAAATCACACACAGTGGAGCTTGCCAAATATTTGTGTCGTTATTTTAAAAGCAACAGTTTAATCTCATGACCTTCCTCAGGCATATACCTGTACACTGTCAAACGTTAATGTGAAAGTTTTTTATGCTCACTGCATTTATTTGATCAAAAAGTAAAAACGGTAATATTGTGAAATTATTACAATTTTAAATAAGTGTTTTGTATTTTAATGTTTTAAAATGTAATTTATTCTTGTGATTTCTTGCAATTTCAGCATCATTACTCCAGTCTTTAGTGTCACGTGATCCTTCAGAAATCATTCTAATACACTGATTTGGTGCTTAATTATTCAGTTATTATGCTCAGTTATTATAAGTTGTTAATAATAGTTTTAAGTTTGATCAATGGTGAAAACAATTGTGCTGCTTAATATTTTTCTGGAAATTGTGCTGCTTTAATATTTTTTTCAGGATACTTTGATGAACAGAAAAATCAACGGACAGCATTTGTTTGAAACGGAAATCTTTTTTTCATCTTCGTAAATGTCTTTATTGTCACTTTTAATCAATTTAATGCATCCTTGCTGAATAAAATTATTAATTAAAAAAACAACAACTTTCAGTTCTTTAAATTGTAATAATCTTTCACAATATTACTGTTTTTATCGTATTTTTTTGATCAAATAAATGCAGCCTTGGAGAGCATAAGAGACTTATTTCAAAATCATTTTAAAATCTTAATTATTCCAAAATTTTGACCTGTAGTGTAGGATTGCAAGACAAAATATATTTATTTTATATTTTTTAAATACTTATTTGATGTTTAAATGTTTGTTTGTGGTGGAAAAAAAAATTTGCTTGCCTAGTCAAACCTGTTTAGTTTGCTGGTTTTAGATGGATTTTAGAGACTAATCAGCAAGTTAAACCAACTTGACCAGGCAGGGCCAAACCACCTTAAAGAGACCTGAAAATCCACCCAAAAATGAAATTTCTGTCTTAATTTATTCACCCTCCATTTGTTCCAAACCTGTATGAATGTCTGTCTTCTGTTGAACACAAAAGAAGATATTTTGAAGAATGTTGGTAACCAAACAGGTTGCTGGTATCCATTGACTTCTATAATATAGGAAAAAATATTTGGCTACTGTCAGTGGGAACTGTTCAAAATAGCTTCTTTTGTTTTCAGCAGAAGAAAGAAACTCATACAGGTTTGGAACAACTTAAAGGTGAGCAAACGATGACAGAATTTTCATTTTTTGGTGAACTGTCCCTTTAATCCAGCTGTAATCCAACTTTAAGCTGTATTTTACAGCAGGGTAAAACAATAAAAAAAATAAAGGTTTAGCAACATAATAGTGCAGAAAAGCTTTTTGTGATCTCTGCAGCATTTTTAATTCTCTGAAAAGCGTTACGTACGAAAAAAGTTACGATAGCACAGCTGCTAATCAGATGCTGTGGAGACCAAATAATGCAGCGAGTGGATGGCGTCCTAATGCTTAGCGTACTGCGCTAGCAGCGGGCAGACTGCATGATGTAACGGAAGCTACAGCTGAAAGTAGGGCATTGCGATGGGGGAGGAGGGGCAGGCTGACCTACATACAGCTGTGAGACCCAGGGGGGTGTGGGGGTGGAAGCTATGGCCAGGAATTAAACAGCGCACACTCTCCTCAAAGAACAGAAGGAAAAGAGGAGAGCAAGTGCCAGCGGAGAAACAGAGAGTTTTATAAGAGGCTGCAGAGGAGGGTGGCCATGTTTGGAGGTGAGAGTGATAGAGGCAGCAGTGCTGCAGATGAGACTTGTCGTGAATACATCAGTCGCCCACCTCTCCATCTGCTACGAGTAAATGTGCTCGAATTCACTCAGCGCTAAACAAGATCAAATCTTCAGTTCGTATAGGAAGGGATGGGATTTATTATGGTGAAAAAAGAGAAGGCAGAGGACGTTGATCCTAAATTCTCAGTTGGTTTCAGTTTAGGACTCAAATTTACATCATGTGGTGACTCAACAAATGGCCTGGAACATCAAAACCTACACTAACATTAAAAGTTTGGGGTCTGAAAGATTTTTTAATGTTTTTAATGTCTCTAATGCTCACCAAGCCTGTATTCGCTTGATCAAAATAATAATAATTTGGTTGTGAAATATTATTACAATTTAAACAATTACGATTTAATGTTTCCTATTTTAATATATTATAAAATGTAATTTATTCCTGTGTTGGCAAAGCTGAATTTTCAGCATCATTACTCGAGTCTTCAGTGTCACATGATCCTTCAGAAATCATTCTAATATGCTGATTTATTATCAGTGTTGAAACTGTTGTGCTGCATACTGACCCCAAACTGTTGAATAGTAGTGTATATTGTAACACAAAATTTCTATTTGGATAAACACTGTTCTTTTTAACTTTTCATTTATCAAAAAATCCTGAAAAAAAGTATCACAGGTCCCAAAAATATTAAGCAGCACAACTGCGTCCAACACAAATAATAAATCAGCATATTAGAATGATTTCTGAAGGATCATGTGACGCTGAAGACTGGAGTAATGATGCTGAAAATTCAGCTTTGCTTCACACAAATAAACTATGTTTTAAAGTATATTAAAATAGAAAACTTTTATTTTAAATTTCAATAATATTTCACAAAATTACAGGGGTTTTTTTCAGTATTTTTGATCAAATAAATGCAGCCTTGATGAGCATTAGAAATCTTACTGATCCCAAACATAAACATACACACACACACACACACACACACACACACACACATTTATATACAAATATATATGAGAACAGGAACAGTAATGGAATGTCGAGAAGGAAATTGCGATCTACACATAAGCCCAGGAAGCTTAATTTATTAATTCATTTGGGGTCATTTAATGGTGATGAAATATGTCTAGAACTTCTAATGTTTTGAATTTTGAATTTGAGAAAAAGGCGTGATTTTGTCGTGTGGTATGTTGCATCACAGATTGTGTACTGAATGTGTGTCTAAACTTCTGCCTCCAAAGTAGTCCTAGAATTGCACTAATGCTCTTTTCTCTTATTCTCTCTCTCTCCTCTGTCCTTCATAACCTCTTCATTCTAATATTCTCCTCCTGTATTTTCCATTGTGTCCTCATCTCTCTATACCTCTGATTTTCCCACAATGCTCCCTCCATTCCATCACTCTCCTTCTTCTTCCTCCTCCCTTCCTCCCCTCCCCGTCTCCCCGTCCTCGCAGCAGTAAGTACCGTCCTTCCTCGGAGCACCACAATGATAATTTCTCGTTGTCCACCATCGCTGAGGGCTCCCATCCAAATGTAAGGAAACTTTGCGACACCCCTCCTAACCTCCCTCATGCCCGTGCTTTGGCTTACTATGATAACATTATCTGTCAGGTAACGTGTTTCTCGTCTTTCTCTTTCCTCTCCCCCTCCGTCCCCTCTCTGCATGGACCCCGAGCGTAACCTTTTGGTAAGGGAGGGGGCGCACAGCGCACAGAGAGATGGGAGCGTTTTCTCCGCTGAAAAGGTCTGCTCTCAGATAGGAGTGGGGTTACTGAGGCAACAGTTGTTACCATAGCAACAGGGTAACCGGGAAACGGCGAAAAAAAGCTGGCGTGTTTTTTTTTTTTGTTGTTGTTGTTGCGAGCGGCACTTTCGATGCTCTGTTAATGGTGGGGCTCTGCAGCTGACCTGAGTCTGTCAGCCCATCCATCTGCCCTGCCATGTCTCTAGATGAGCGGATAGTCTGGCCTGCAGACGCGCTCTTTAACAGCAGTTTGAGAGACTCGTGGGAAAGCGGCCCTATTGATCCCATGCAAGAATCAATACAGAGGCAGATCTGGAAGACACGTTCCCCCCTGACGCATACATATACATGCACACGCAGGTCATTTGTTTTAAACGTAAACGCAAGCGACAGGGTTGTGGAACTTCATTTGCACCTTTTGGAATTAGGCTAGAGGTGATTGTAGGTTTCTAGCTACTATCCGTGATGTATTACGGTTCAGAGGAACATTTCTTGTTTTAGGTGTGAGAGGTTGCGAGTTTGAGTCTATTAAATAATTCAAGATTTTTATATAAAGATTTTTTAATTTAATTTTAGAGTTTTTTTTTTTAGAATAAAGTTTTTTTTAAAATAAATCAGAATTGCATTTGTTTGTCAGTAGATCTATAATGGTGGTGAATGTGGATGATTTTTTTTAAGGTGATATGTTATTTCTTTCTTTACGTGTGAATAATTACAGATATGTTTTGATATAAAATTTGCATTTTATTTTTTATTACATATAGTAATTTTTTTTAATTAATTTAAATTATTTTTTTGTGTTGATTTTTTTTAAATGAAACAGGATAGCAAAAATTTTGTTATTTATTTGATTAATTTTTATTATTATTTAGTTTCATTTCTTAATTTGTAATTGATTGAATTTTTAAAAATAAATTAGAATTTTACTAAATGTATTAAAAATGTAATAATAATTCATATATAAATATTAATATTAATTACAATGATTAATGCATAATTTTAATTTAAGTGATTGTTTTATTGATTGATTTTGTAAAAAAAAAATAGAACTAGAGACATTAAATTAGGATAGCAGAAATGTAATTATTATTTTATTATTAAATTTTATTTATTATAGTTTCATTTATTAATATGCAATTAACTGAATTTTAAAATAATTTTAATTTTATTAAATGTATTAACAAATTAATATTAATTGTTACTTCATTATTAATATTAATTACAGTAAGTAATACATAATTTTAATTTAATTTATTGATTGATTTTGTACAAAAAATAGATCTACAGACATTTTTATTAAATAACTCAATGAAATAATTAAGTGTTTTATGTTTAATTTAGTCATTTTTAATTGTTAAAACTTTTAAAAAGTGAATTAGAATTTAATTTTAAGTATATCAATAATGGTGGTGTAAGTGATTGCATTGTATTTTGTGATTTTGTGTTTTTGTTTCACTGGAATAGAGAATGTTCAGATTAGATGTGTTTTGACTTGAAGGAAAGATAAAACATAATGTAACAAACTTTCTAAGGTCCAGAAAGGGAGATATTTTTAGTGCGGCCGCTGTTTACAGCAAACATGATGAGCGTTCACACAATGACAGATTTTAAGGGTGAGTTAAATGGCAGCATCTCTGGTTCCAGCATTGTGCCCTGATTGCAGACCTTGGACTCCGCTGAGAGAGCCCACCCACGCCACCCTCCTCCCCCTTCACCCCGCTCCCCTTCTCTCTTCCTCTGCACCGCTGCATGTCTGACTGTTCACACGGGCCTGCTAGTGGTCCTGTGATCTGCTGCTGCTTGTCCACTGCATCGCATTAATATACCTGTCTGTCGTTTCACTCGTTTATCCTGGTTCAGAAAGATTGAGAGGGTGAGTGGGCTCTCTCTGTGCCAGATCTCACCAACCAATGAAGCGTTGAGCGAAAGATGCAGGATAAACATCTGAGATGCAACGTCTCACTGCTGCCCATAGGTGGCGTAACACTTGACTAACATGTCTGCCGCATGGGTAGATGTAGATCTAACACAGGCGTCGTTCTCTTCTGTGGGATAACCATAACACAGCTTTCTCCTTGTTTCAATTATTCTGAAGTGTCTTGGAAAATATACTGGATGCATCAGTCAGATCAAAGTAAAACCATATCATATCTCTACTTTTTTTTTAGAGAGAGAATTTTTATTAAACTCTATATAGTAGTGCAACTTAAGGTCATATTTTTAAAGGGATAGTACACCCCAAAAATAATATTCTGTCATTATTTATTCACCATGATGTTTTTCCAAACCTATATGTTGTTATTTATTCCATAGAAAACAAAAGGAGACATTTTTGAAAAATTTTATATATCTCTTTGCCAAAAACAAAGAAAATACATTTATACAGTCTATCTATCTATCTATCTATCTATCTATCTATCTATCTATCTATCTATCTATCTATCTATCTATCTATCTATCTATCTATCTATCTATCTATCTATCTCTCTCTCTCTCTCTCTCTCTCTCTCTCTCTCTCTCTCTCTCTCTCTCTCTCTCTCTCTCTCTCTCTATATATATATATATATATATATATATATATATATATATATATATATATATATATATATTAGAATGTTGAGAATGTAGAAAGTTCATTTATTTCAGTAATTCAACTCAAATTGTGAAACTCGTGTATTAAATAAATTCAATAAATTCAGTCTGAAGTAGTTTAAGTCTTTGGTTCTTTTAATTGTGATGATTTTGGCTCACATTTAACAAATTTACTCAATACTTGGTAGGGGCTCCTTTTGCTTTAATTACTGCCTCAATTCGGCGTGGCATGGAGGTGATCAGTTTGTGGCACTGCTGAGGTGGTATGGAAGCCCAGGTTTCTTTGACAGTGGCCTTCAGCTCATCTGCATTTTTTGATCTCTTGTTTCTCATTTTCCTCTTGACAATACCTCATAGATTCTCTATGGGGTTTAGGTCTGGTGAGTTTGCTGGCCAGTCAAGCACACCAACACCATGGTCATTTAACCAACTTTTGGTGCTTTTGGGAGTGTGGGCAGGTGCCAAATCCTGCTGGAAAACGAAATCAGCATCTTTAAAAAGCTGGTCAGCAGAAGGAAGCATGAAGTGCTCCAAAATTTCTTGGTAAACGGGTGCACTGACTTTGGTTTTCAAAAAACACAATGGACCAACACGATGACGTTGCACCCCAAATCATCACAGACTGTGGAAACTTAACACTGGACTTCAAGCAACTTGGGCTATGAGCTTCTCCACACTTCCTCCAGACTCTAGGACCTTGGTTTCCAAATGAAATACAAAACTTGCTCTCATCTGAAAAGAGGACTTTGGACCACTGGGCAACAGTCCAGTTCTTCTTCTCCTTAGCCCAGGTAAGACGCCTCTGACGTTGTCTGTGGTTCAGGAGTGGCTTAACAAGAGGAATACGACAACTGTAGCCAAATTCCTTGACACGTCTGTGTGTGGTGGCTCTTGATGCCTTGACCCCAGCCTCAGTCCATTCCTTGTGAAGTTCACCCAAATTCTTGAATCGATTTTGCTTGACAATCCTCATAAGGCTGCGATTCTCTCGGTTGGTTGTGCATCTTTTTCTTCCACACTTTTTCCTTCCACTCAACTTTCTGTTAACATGCTTGGATACAGCACTCTGTGAACAGCCAGCTTCTTTGGCAATGAATGTTTGTGGCTTACCCTCCTTGTGAAGGGTGTCAATGATAGTCTTCTGGACAACTGTCAGATCAGCAGTCTTCCCCATGATTGTGTAGCCTAGTGAACCAAACCGAGAGACCATTTGGAAGGCTCAGGAAACCTTTGCAGGTGTTATTCTAATTTGCTGAGATAGTGAATTGGTGGATTTTTGTTAAATGTGAGCCAAAATCATCACAATTAAAAGAACCAACGACTTAAACTACTACAGTCTGTGTGCATTGAATTTATTTAATACACGAGTTTCACAATTTGAGTTGAATTACTGAAATAAATGAACTTTTCCATGACATTCTAATCTGAGATGCACCTGTGTGTGTGTGTGTGTGTGTGTGTGTGTGTATATATATATATATATATATATATATATATATATATATATATATATATATATATTCATAAAGATGGTCACTCTTTTTGACAAAAAAGAAAGAAAAAAAAACATTTTTTGTCTTGTATGCTCAATTTCAGATTTTTTTTAGCCATAAGATTGATATCTTTTTCATGTACAGACGAAACTTTTACTTGTTAAATTTAAAATAACAACATTACTGTGAGTAAATAATGACAGAATTTTCATGTTTGTGTTAACTATCGCTTTAAATCTAGCACACAGTAAATGTATGCATTTTTTGGCTTCAGAGCTGAAAACCTAAAGACCTTAAAGGGCCCTAGACATACTCCCACAATGTTAATGCTTGAGTAAAACAAAAAACCTCAAGATAAGTGGCTCTAGGGTGGGTGTGACACTTCTCACCACTGAAGGATCTTACACAAAGGGCCCTTTGCCTGTCCTTCTGTCTGTCTTTCCCGGTCTCTTTCTTTCTGTTTTAGTCTCTATCTCTGTCTCGTTCTGAATGGAAATGATATTTATGAGGTTTATAATCCTCTCAATGCCCCCACCCCTCAGAAAACCATGAGCAGATACACCTGGGAGTGTAAGACCAAAGAGGAGCCCGACTGTGAGGTAAGACTTACAACCCCACAGCTCCGCCCAAAGGACAGCAGCTGTCCTTTCATTGTGCTGTTCTCCTGTCAATCAAACTGTACTGACCAGTCCTGGCCCTTCTTATCATCATCATTATAGTGAAACCAAACTAACAGTATGGTCCATTTAAAGTCTTAAAAGAATAGTTCACCCAAAAATGTAAGTTGTCATCATTTACTCACCATATGTTGCTCCAAACCTGTATAACTTTCTTTCTTCTGTTGAACAAAAACACCACAAAAGTACCATTAAAGTTCCATATTTGAATTTGTTTTGACCAAAATAATGAAGAAAAGGTTTTTAGAGAACAGCTACAGAAGAAAGTTATACAGGTTTGGAACAACATGAGGGTGAGTAAATGATTTTTAGGTGAACATCCTTTAAAGAATATAACAATATGGTCACTTAGAAATAATAATAGTCCATTAGTGGAATTCACATCTGTGGGTGTATATTATTTCAACTAGAGTTGTCTGCAGAAATATAATATGCCAGTATGAGATAAATTCTCCAAATCCGTTCAAACACTCCATGACCTTCAGACAATACAGGACACAGAAATTGATTGTCTCTTCCGGCTGTGTGGAGGCTTGGAGCTCATCATCACAGAAAAAACACTCCTGAAAATTAAATGCATGCCATGAAACCAGGAATCTCTGAAGACAAGATTGGGAGGGGGACAAAATGTGGACAGTCAGGCCTCTTTATTACCATCAGCTCAGAGCTGCTGCTCACGGATCGATATCCGCTTGAGTAAAAGAGCCCGACTCTGGCTAGCAGCCAAAACACCCTCTCTCTCTCTCTCTCTCTCTCCCTCTCTCTCTCTCTCTCTCTCTCTCTCTCTCTCCTCTCTCTCTCTCCTCTCTCCCTCTCTCTCTCTCTCTCTCTCTCTCTCTCTCTCTGTCTCGCTCCTCACACACAAACCTAAACCCCTGTGACTTGACAGATGTTTTGGAATGAAATAGACCATATATAAACAAGAGCGGAAAGGTCAGATAAGTGAAGTGGTAGCTGAATATTCTTCAGTCAGTGATTTTGACGACTTAAAGGACCAGGTTAGTTCTAAAATGTCATTTATTCACCCTCATGTGTTGTTCCAAACCTGACTGACTTGCATCTGTGGAACACAAAAGAAGATATTTTAAAGAATGTTGGTGACCAAACAGTAAGAGTTTCTACTGACTTCACGTTTTTCAATGGGAACCAAAACTGTTTGGTTGCCAACATTCTTCAAAATATCTTCTTTTGTGTTCCATAGAAGACAGAAAGTCAGAATGGTTATTTTTGGGTGAATTATCTCTTTAAGACAACACATGGACCATGCTAGTACACCTAAAAAGCTGGATCTGTCCAACCAAACACTGCAGTTTTGACCTCTATCCTCAACACTTTTCAGATTCAAACTGTATACAATGAAATCTGTTACTTTATTCACAGAATATGAGTGTGGACCCACTGCTCTATTCCCATGTGTCCTTTTTCCCTCTGTCCACTCCAGTTTTGTGCTGTAGACCAGTGAAGCCTCTGATTCTAATGTACAGTCTCCCTCTCTTGTTCCTGTCTCGTCGTCTTAGTGTCCTTCCTTAAAGCTTTGCAGTTTACTGCAACTGACACTTATTTAGGTTCCATTTCAAAAGCTCAGTTTTGGAACAGAGCTATATTGTGTTTAACAACTAAAATAATGTTAAGTGCATAAATTTCGATGTCTGAAAACTAAAATATATACTTATATACTACCTTTACAAAATATATATATTGCTGTTCAAAAGTTTGGAGTTGGTAAGAAGTTTAAAAAAAAAAAAAAAAAGTCTCATCCTCAGCAAGGCTGTACTTATATATATAAAAATACAGTAAAAACTGTAATATTGCAAAATATTATTACAATTTAAATGAACAGTTTTGTATTTCAGTGTGTTTTAATATGTAATTTATTCCTGTGATGCAAAGATGAATTTTCAGCATCATTACACCAGTCTTTAGTGTCACATGATCCTTCAGAAGTCATTCTAATATGCTGATTTTGCTGCTCAAGAAACAGTTCGTATTATTATAAATGTTGCAAAAAAGTTGTGCTGCTTAATATTTTTGTGGAAAATGTGACATTTGAATAGAACGTTAAAAAGATGAGCATTTATTTGAAATAGAATCTTTTGTAACATAATAAATGACTTTCCTGTCACTTTTAATCAATTTAATGCATCCTTGCTAAATAAAAGTATTAATTTATTTTTAAAAAATTCATATTGACTCCAAATTTTTAAATGGTAGTGTATGATTTATAGACATGATTATTCAAGAGCTAGGGGGAAAAAATAAGAGTTTTAAAAGTAACTACAGGGATTATTCACATTATAGTTTGCTTTGATTGGTTAATACCTGTGAGCAATCTCTCCACTGTTTATCTGTCTAATTAAACTTAATATGAAACTGCATTGAAGAGTAACACATTTAGAGTTGCAGTACATGATAAGAACAACACAGTAGCCGCTAATTCTCATTAATACCATAGCTAATGTTGACAGGAAGGATACAAAGAAGTAATCATCAGTCATCTCCATCATTTTATCCAAAGAAAATCCCTCAAACGTCTTGAGAAGTGTAATCCACCTCCCCATCCAACCACAAATAAAAAGCACATTTTCTAGTTTCATGCCGACGGAAGAAAGGACGCCCCCTATCCAGTAACCATGGAGGTGGCATATCCCCACGTCCTGCCCGAAGTTACAATCTAAGTCATCGCTGAATGGGTAAATCATCTTTAGTTGTCTCTATCGAGTTCAAAGCGTGCATTAATCCAACTACACCAAGGGACCAGAACACTTCATTAACTTGTCTAGCAAAACTAGTTCAGCTCAGCCAGCTTCCCCTGAAAAAAACATTCCAGCTTCACCATCTCTGGATTCAAGGTGTCAGTTATCCCTAAAACAAGTCGTTTTTGTATTTAAGATGATGCAAATCAGTTTCACTTTAGGTGATCAAAGAATGTGTAAATCTTGTCTCATTCATTTGTTTCAATTACTGCACTAATTAAAGGCCACTGAATGGTTATTCCACAGAGAGAGAGAGAGTGCTAGGCTTTATTGCTATGGCAGGTGAGCTCCTCTTGCCAGAGCTCTTGTTTCAGTCCATGGCTTTTCCTGTTCACTGGCGGGACAGGAATGTGGGATGGGGCTGTATGAGCTTTGATGGGTTTGCATGTGTGCATGTGTGTCAGGACGGGTGGATCATACAGCCTCCGCTCTGCCCAGAGGAGAAAACAGCCTCAGCCACTGATCAACTGCAATCAGTCGATTTATTTGATGCAAGATCTGTTCCCGCAGTGCCATCACACTCCAGCTATTTGGATGTGATGACAAAGTGTTTTGGAAGTAGTATCTACTAATTTATTATTATAATTTAAATTTATGTTTATTTTATGTTTATGTAAACAACTACATTTATTCACTAAATATAGAAATTTTGTTTGTGGTATGGTGGAAATTATTTTTAAACATTACACTAAAACACTTTTTTTTTCCCACTGGCAGATATTTATTTATTTATTTATTTCAATAATTTTATAACTTTACAATTGCACATTGTCTAATTAAAAACATTTTTATTAAAGTAGTAGGAGTTGTAATGAGCAATATGATTTACTTTACAATTGCACATTATCAAAATAAAAAATATTATTGTAAGAGACATAATGAGTGATATGATTTAATGATTTTAAATACTTTAAAAAATATTGGATAATTTGCAAATGTAAGTAAATAAGGAAAGAAAGAAAGAAAGAAAGCTCATAACATCTATACTACTTTAATGGAATTTATTTTTTTATTTTTATTTTATTTATTTATTGATTGATAAAGTAGTACATTGATTTGAGCATGATTTATTTTTTATTTATTTATATTTTTTTATTTAATCATTTAACAAATTTACAATTGCACATTATCTAATTAAAAAAAAAAATAGGAGACGTAATAAATGATAGAAGGTTGTTGCAGAGGTCTAACATGAGACTGTCATTTCCCAGGATGATCCTAATACCCAGAACAAGCTGGAGGACCCCGTGAAGGCGCCCCCACCCAAAGAGGACGAGTCGCTGAACATCCAGAACTCGCTCACCCCTAAGCACGAGAACCATAAGGTGCTGGGCGAGGAGAACTCTTCGGAGGTAAACTCGCTGCAGAACAACATGATGTAGAACAGAAACAAAAGCACCCCATGCAACCACGTCCACGATCACTTAAAGCATCGAGCAGCAGACGCTACGAGCAGCCACACCCACCACACCATCACCACATGACAGAAAACTTTTAAAAACCCCGCCCCTCGTACCCACTCAGTCTCTGCCTCCTGCCCCGCCCCTTGTTGCAGTCTTTTTGCCCTGTAGTCGACCCGCCCCTGACCCAGCCCTTATATATATATACACACACCTACCCCTGCCTAACTGAATTACGGCATGCGTTGGTGTATATTGTAAAACAGAAGAAAAAAGTAAAACACATTCGGGGTTTAAAATATAAAATGTTGTCATAAAAAGAAAAAGCTACTGAGAGGTTTTGATGTTTGTCTGACTAATTCAGTGAGTATGTATAAATATATGGAAAAAATTCTTGGATTGATATAAAGAAAAAAACACAATGTGTCTTTGTTTTGATGTGATTTCTAATCCTTTGATGTACTTGTTTTATTTTGTACTTTTTTGGGAATATAAACTACGAAGAGAAAAAATCTGACAGTTGTTGAAATAAACCTTTTTAACACTAAAGTCCTTGTCCCTGTGTGGTCCTAGCCTGCGTTGTTTTCCCTAGTCAGATGCTGTCTTGCACTATCTCTTGCTTTGCTTGGTATTGCGCATGGCTTTTGATACCTGCCCCAAGGTCTGCATCACTTTAGACCTGCACACTGACAATGTTTTGCAGAAGCTGGTAAGCCAGTCATAAGGTGGGTGAACCAAAACAGTACACATCTTTCTGTTATTTCCCTGACAAATATGAATTTTTAGGTGTTAGAGATCAGCTAATACCCATATTAGACAGTTTGTATTAAACATGTTTCTCACACTCTCCTAAACTATATTGTATTATAAGCTTGGCTTATAATAACCTATGCATATATTGTCAGGAAAAAAAGGCCTAAGTTGTTTTTTCTACACTCAAGGGCTTGAAATAGATAACCCTGGGTCATTCTAACCCCAGAGAGAAATCCTGGGTGATCCTGCTTCACGTTTCACACTGCTCATAATTTATACGGGGTTAAAAATTAATCCTAGGTATTCATAAACTGAAGTTTCATACCGTACACTCCTAAACCCTGGGTTAACGTTCTTATTTGCATATTTGCAGTGTCCCTGTCATTGATTGGACGAGCGGAGCACGTGACCTGTTTATATAATATCTGTATCTGTATTATGCTCTATTGCCGACTGTATAGAGTTTTTTTTTTCCTGACAGGAGTTGTCAAGTAAGAATAATACAGGTAAGAATAAAATGGTCTCTTTTTCACTTAACGTGTTTTCCGTTACCATTTGACATTTCCCCCCAAATGCTAAAACGACAGTTTACCGCGCGCGTTTTTTCCGCGAATATAGTCATTGGGTTGCCAAGAATAGTAACTTCACCGGTTCATTCACACTACGCAAGTTAAACACCATTATGCAGTGTTTCCACCGCAAAAGCAGTGCTAACCCCACTTTTAAATGACAAGGGTGAAACGTACCTTTACCCGGGGTTAAATGCGGAATTTAGAACGACGATAACCCGGGGTTAAGCGCAGTGTGAAAACTTGTAGCTTTTCAGTTAATATAAAGTCTAGAATACACTGCACAATTTTTAAAATTTGAACAGATTTTAAAGGGGTGGTTGATCAGCTTTTTTCGAAGGCTTGATTGTGTTTATGGGGTGCAGTGTAACGTGGTCATGCTTCATTTTAAAATGATGCATTATTTTCACATATTTTACATTTATTCTGCACCGCTGTTTCCGTTCTCATCAAAACGGTCTGTTGACTTCCTGGTTCTATGAAGCCCCTCCCTCAGAAATACACAATCAGGCTCAGATTGGTTAGCTGGCCCAGGTGTGTTGTGAAACGTCACGCCCCCTTACCATTACCGGTAGTTGCATGTTCTGGGGGCAGGGTTTATGTAAAATTCGGGGTTAGTGATTTCACAAACCCGGGAAGAAGCTCGTTGTAGTCCCTACCAGCCTTTTTTGTAGTCCTTAAACAGTGATTTCTTTAAAAACAAATATCTCACTTTGCACTGAACTTTGAGCATCGTAACTTTGTAGATGTTGTTTATGCTCTAACAACAACATTACACACTAACTAAAGTTAAAAAAGTGAAATCATAATCAACCACCCCTTTAAAATTCTAGGTATCAAACACTTATCGACTTTGTAATAGTCAATAAAACTGGCCATCATACACTAAACAACCGATGATCACACACTGCCAGACATTAAAGTCATTCCCATCACAACAAACTCACGCAGAAACGTGCGCATGACAAATGAAAACAATGTGTTCTAAAATCGGCTCAAAATATCAAACATGTTTGAAATCCTCCGACTGGATGGAATTATAGTCTGAAGCTAAAAAAAAATCTGAGTCTGTGACCATCATACATTACGCGATTTTCTATTAAATCTGTCAACTCAAATCTGCAGACTGGTTCTGACTTTCGGCAACTAGCATCAACTTCTCCAGACAGTAAATTGGTGGAAAATCGGGGCAGAAACTGTGTAGTGTATTCCAGCATTAATATAAAGTTCCCACAAGAATTCGTTCTAAAATTAAACATCGGTCCCAACCTGTTTCCTGATTAAAAAGCCAAAATCTGAGGTTTGAAAAAATTGCCTGTTATGATGAATAGGCCTTTTCACACACTGAACGATATCCCTCATAAAAATCTCTCTGCAGTCGGTGCAGCTGTCAAACTGACACTCTAAGATTCCTTTCTCTTATAAACGAATCACTGGTTCTTTATTGTGGTTTCCTTTTATGAGTTTTTGACGATGAGGTTTGTTTCAGCCCCAGAGCAAAGACTCCTTCCCCCCAACCGCACTAATAGAGAACAAGTTCACTTGAGACCGCCAGCAAATAGGGAGCAGGCACAACGCTGAGACAATTTTGTCATTTAGCAGTGCAAGTCAGACATTCTTTTTATTTATTTTTAATGTAATATTAAACTGTTGTATTTATTTATTTATTTATTTTATTTATTTTCATCTTTTCCAATCCCATGTTATCAGTACCTCAAGGGCCTCTGGTTGATCTCTTTGTGTGAATCTGTATTATAATGAATAATAGGGAGCACTTCATCCTCTCGTATACACAGAGTGACACAAGTGCCTTTTCAATGCACCACAGATACCTATGAAATCAGATCCGGGAACACACAGACCTACATAATCATGTGAGTCTGTGATTGTATTGTCTGTGAAGCTCAGTATGGGAAACTTGTTTCTACTTCAGTGCTCAAGAGCACTTTGCTTAGTTTTGGCCAAATCTGAGTTAGTGGCAGCTCTGCTTATTATTACAGCCTTTTTCCTAATCTAATTCCTGCCCGCTGCCATGACAACAGCATATACACAAGTATCAAAAACAAGGGAGAGTTCACAACATGTGCTACACACACTAAAAATAAAAATCCTCAGTGCCCTGAGGTGGCTCTCAGTCTCTGACACTATGAAAAGGACACAGTTATGTCCCCAGGCGCTCCTGTCTCAAGTTTTTGTTGAACCAAAACCAGCTCGATCTCACCAGCTCTCTCTCTAGCATTCTTTCTTTCTTCTCTCTCATTTTTCACTGCTTTCTCTCCCTCCCTTTTCCTTTTCTGCCGTGTTGATCCTAATGCAAATGCAATTCTGAGGGTGTAATTGTCATAGAAACACATTCTGATAGCATGGGTCATTGCTAGATTGAGGAGAGGCTGGTCTTGCTCTGCTTTCATTTTCTGTCGCTCAAGTGGAACGGCATACAGCGAAATACAAAGAAGATTCTGCATTTATTCGAAAAAATGCTCTTTTACAGACAAAACTCTCGTTTACATACAAGTAGCCTCAAAAATATTTGGACACTTGACCCAAACTAAAATATAATATAAAATTTTAATTATTCTAAATAAATAAACTAAATTACCATTGAAAATAAAAAAAAAATTATTGTATTCTATTGTTTTATTATTATATGATATATTATATTATATATATCCAATACAAAGTTGCCTTATTATTACACATACATAGTTATACATATTTTTATATTGTGTGTGTGTATATATATATATATAATTATCGATATACATATTTGTAAAATTTATAATATAACAACTAAGTTATTTATTATATATATATATATATATATATATATATATATATATATATATGTAAATTACACTAAATAAACAACAATAACAGTTGACTTATTCAAAATTAAGGTATTTTTATATTATATTATATATGTAATAAAACAGTTGCCTTATTATATATATATATATATATATATATATATATATATATATATATTATATATATAATTACACTAAATAAAACAGTAATATTAAACACATTATATTATATTACGTTTTTATATATTTAGTATTATATAGTATTTTTTTTCTTATTTTGGGTTGTCATACATTAGTTTTATCATGTACATAATTCATGTAATGAATTACACCTGTGTAAACCTGAGGGTAACCGACTTCATACATCTAATAAAAATGACCTTTGGACCAGCTGTTTAAGAGAAATTACACAAATAATTAAATTATATCTGACAAAAGGTCGAATATCATTTGTTTTCAGATTACATTTGGCTTGTTATATTTAGAGCAATGGCATTTAAACATTAAAATAAGGCCTAAGTGTCCAAATGCTCTTGGGGGCCCCTAAACAAGCTGTACTGCTAAATCAGAAGTGCAGATATTTTTTCCAGCTGGCACATATTAACATTAACTCGGTATGTATATTATAAATGAGTCAGTTTTACCCTCTGCGTCAAGTGCTGTATGAGAGAGAACATTTCATACTGAGGTGTGGCAACATCCGCCTCCACCAACATGGGTACATGGATGCAGCATCCCTGCTTCCCCATTGGCTACGGATACGGTGGAACGATGACATACAGATCTCAGACAGAGTTCAGCCATTGGCCATTAGAAATACGAGGACACATGTGCGCACACACACACAGTGCACTGGTTTAGGAGCTTTAGATTGTGTGGGTTCATCAGAACATGCTGAACTAATAAGGAATGCTTAAGATTATTAATGAGGCCTTTGGAATGTGGGCTGAGAAGCCTTTATAATGGAAATGGGCCTGATAGATTATGGCCCAAAAGCTAAAAAAATACTCCCACACCCCTCTTTTCCCCAAGTGCGATTTGTCCTGCTGAGTTTGACACGTCCTTTTGATGTTGAACAGCACGTGAGGTCTAAAGTAGCAGGTGCAGTTGCAAGAGAATGAATCTCACGGAAACACGTCTAGGTCACATTTAACCCTAAAATCTAAATATATAAAATAATACTTTCTTTTTATGACAGTTCCCATTATTGTAATGCATCCAGATAATTATTTTATTTTATTTATGTGTTTATTTTATTTTATTTTATTATTATTTATTATGCAGTCAGTTAAACTTTTTTGTTGTGCTAATGTAATTTATTTGTTTGTTTGTTTGTTTGTTAAATTACATCAAAATCAAGAGTTGTATCACTGTGGGTAAACTGCATGAATGTATTTTATATATTTATTATTTATTTTTGTTGTGTGTGTGTATATATATACATTACATATTAAAATTATTGCATATAATGATAACTGTCATGAAAATAATTTATGTATGCATACGTTGAAATAAGATTATACATATTGAAATATGATCAAATAAATATAAAAATGTCTAAAGTCACAAAAAAAATCTTGATCATAATATAGAATTTTCCTAAAGCAAAATATAACACCAAATTTCTGTAATCTCTGTGTAGTTTTTTTGTTGTTGTTGTTATTTTGGCATGAAACTTGACGTTTTTAACAGCTTTCATGAGATTCACTTATAAATTATACACTAATTTGATTGGAGGAAAAATGGTCACGTATCGCTTATATTGTGTACCAATGGAAATGTGCTTTGTGCACCTGTCTTTGCATGTGTTCTCTTTCCAGGGACGAATGACAATTGACATGGAGCTTCACCTTCCCAAAAATGCCAAAATCCTACCCAAGTCCAACCCGTTAGTCCACTATGACGTGTTCCTCTATAAAGTGGCCAAATCGCCAGCGCACGGCAGGGTAAAGCACAGGGTGAGATGGGAGGACTGTAAATACTGTGTGTATGAGCCTCCCTTCTACAGGCCCATCAGCACACGCTCACTGCCTGCAATCATCCACAGGAGGACCTCGCAAGGACATGCCATGCACTCTGAGCAGAGACTATGACCGGCATTAGGAGTCATGCTTTAGTTGTCCTCATGGTGCTTGATCAACACTGTAAAAATGGAGACTTTTATACTATCTTAATAAAATGGTGCTCAGACAGTAAATATGTAGTATCAGCTGAATGAAATAAGACAAGGTGGTTCCTTTACAGGAGAAGCCATTCTCTTAATACTAATTAAATGCACTGTACCATAATGCATGAAATACACAGCGAATGTTTCTCCAAATAAGATGGTCGCTGAGCTAAGAATGAACATCTCTTGGGAATTTATCACTGCCAGATTATTTAGAAAACCTTTTTCTGCAAACAATAAATCTGAGATATAAACAGATCACCTCTTGTTTTTGCACACATGCACTTTTTGTAATTTATAGCGTGGTAAACAGGTTAAGAAAATGAATGAACGCTACCACATGTTCCACTGCGAAGTATGTGACACACTAAAACCCTGCAAGAAAACACAAAAGACAATATGTTTATGAAACTTAAAAGAGCTTTACGTGATTGAATTAAAATTCAAAACAGGTCCAGTGCATGAGGACTTCATTTACCAAGCTACTTTCCACATGCTTACGAAATACGATCAATTTGCTGAACCTGATCTCCGTTTAGGAACAAGTGATGTGTTTTGGGTGACAGCTTCTATGATGTTCTTACACAGTTCAAGTTCTTTCTTATGGTAAGTACCCCAACAACCCCAGAGCCGAGTGTGAACAACGATGTGTGGTCAGAGGGGCCTCCGCAATACCAAAAGCAACAGGGCCGTCTCTGGAACTGCAGGGAGCTCCAGGGCCTTTTTGTGTCACATGGGATTAAATTAGCACGGTCCATTAGCTTCTCAGTGACACAAAGACACTATGGCCTGCTAGTGAAACCTAATACACACACACACACTGTGTCAGAGTTTTCTCACATATTCTCTTTTTACATATTTGTATTTCATAAATCACACAAAAAAAAAAAAGATATTCTCATCTACAATTAATGTAATTAGTGGGCATCTAATTATTAAACTGTAATGGGGAAAATCACCCATAGCTCACCATGATGCAAAAGTTTATTTGTCAACTTGTCGACAGTGAAATAAATTCTATAAGAATAGCAATAAATAAATCAAAAGCAGCAAAGATGTGTTCAAATTTTATTAAAATATTATTTAAAAAATATATGCAATAATTAAAACGAGGTGTATTTTTAATACAAGACTCCAAAATATATATGACACTGTCAAATGTATAAAGCTATACATTATATATTTGGGCTTTGTGTTTAGACATAACAAAGATGCAACACATCTGTGGCAGTCATTTGGACTGGACGATTTAGTAAAAGGCAAGAAAACGGTTCTCATTTTAGGAAAATTGTATGGTGTGTTCTGTCATCTAGTGGTTGAGTATTCCATCACATGCTGAGTAACTATACAAACAAGTGTAGAAACGTGATGGGGCTTTTATTTTGAAACACTCGTTCTCTTTTCCCTTCACTGTTGCCGCTTGCTTGTCGCTTCACTACTATAAGACTCTTGTGTAACTATTTAACAGCAGAAGCTGTGTTGTCCAAATTATACAATTATATGCACGTAACAAATGATTTTACTCGATTTTTATGAATGGAATTTTTATTTATTTGTCTTCCTGTTTATACTGTGTGTCAGCAAAGGAAAGTGAAGTATGTTAGAAAGTTTGCAAACATTGTCATTATATATATATATATATATATATATATATATATATATATATATATATATATATATATATATATATATATATATATATATATTTTTTTTATATGTCTCTTCTTTATTTTCAGGGTGTATTGTCGTGTTTCTGTTTTATAATGAGACTCTGATGTTACCATCATGTAAAATATGCTGTCAGACTACTTTTTGTCACTCTACATATTTCATATATATTTTAAGATTTAAGTTTAACTCTCTCCAGTTAACAGATAATGGGTAGCTGCTTTTCTTCCCTCTTTTGTTTGAATATGATAAATGACAGCAGAGTCACCTTATCAGGGGCCACGACCCTGTCACTCCCATCTGAGCCCGTTGGGCCCCACACCATTGTCGAAAACCCTTCCTAATCATTATCTTTCAAGTCTAGATAACTGTAAGAGATGCATTCGATATCCAGTATTACCATGTGGCTGAATGTGCCTCAGCTTTAATGTTTATTTTCTTTCTTGAATCAGGAAAGGACAGGTTATATGCGTGTTATATTATTTACTAATGAACTTGCTGATCGATCTTTGTCATTTTAGTCCTAATGTTTCCAAGGCACAGTATCCACTTATAATTTCCATAAAATCTTTAGTTAATCTGCATATAAACTACACTTTAACATTTTAAAGTCTGATATTAGTGAGATTATTGTTTTTGAAAGATGTCCCGTATGCTTACTATAAGGCTGCTTTTATTTGATCATTTGATCACACCAAACAGTAATACTGTGAAATATTATTACAATTTAAAATAACTCTTTTCTATGTTAATGTATTTTAAAATGGAATTTATTACTGTTATGGAATTTTCAGCAGCTGTTACTCCAGTCTTTAGTGTCAGAAATCATTCAAATATTATTCTAATATTTTCTAATATTATAAACGTCTTTATTGTCACCTTCAATCAGTTGCTAAATAAAAATATTAATTAAAAAAAAACTTACTGTCCCCAAACTTTTAAATGGTAGGGTAGATATAAATGTTAAAATAAAAGGCTCTTCGAATTTAATCCACCTTTTACTGTCTAGAGTTTTTATCATTTAGATCAGGGGTCTTTTGATGCCAAGGGCCCCTTGTCGCTTAGGGAATTAATGTGAAACATTTAGCTGAACTTCTTAACTTCATTTTCATATTTTCATTTGTACACAAGAATAATTTTGGGGTCAAAATTGAAAACAGTTTTTTATCGCCACAAACTCAACTTTCCTAAAATGCAAATAAAGTGCATTTCTCATGGTTCTGAGCTGCTTTGAAGTCTCAGGATCTAGAAAGCTTGTAATCATTGATGAAGCAACGAAGGTCATTGCTGCTAAAACTGTTGCCAGTTTGTAATGCAAAATTTTGATTCAGTAGATCTGCTTTCATTGCTACATTAATCATGAAGGTCAGCACACATTTTAAGTCAAGATAATAAGAAATGTCCTCTAAGACTGTACACCACACTCCACCTCTGCAGATGTAGATCGTGCTGCTGGAGAAATCTGGGAGATGTGGGGGTTGGTTGAGCTCCATACGAAGAGATGACGGGGCCGTGTTTGAACAGGGACCGCGAGGGGTGCGACCTGCAGGTGCTGTCGGCCGCAGCACTTTGAATATGGTATGCATATGTGAATTTATGTGCATGGTCATGGAAAAATCTATGTGAATTTTAGATTTTAAATTCACATGATCACATTAATGTAATTTATGATATTATAATTGGTTTGGAAAATCCGTTTCCAAATAGGCAAATAGGGAGGCAACAGAAATATGTTCAGTAAATAGTTAAGATTATTTACAATAATAATAAACATAATTAAGTATTATTTTCATAAGTAAAAGTTCATTTCATATTAACATTAATTCTCAGTCAACTTCATACAAGAACTGAGTTAGAATTGAGTCAGTCTTTTTATAACAATGTATTAATATCACCCAGTTTTAGATAATGTTAGTTTTGGCCATTGTTATTGTTGTTCCTTGGCATGCCCACAAGAGGGCCATCATATATTTATAGTCATTTAGCAGATGCTTTCGTGCTAAGTGACTTAATGAACAAATGAAAAATACTGTATCAACAATATAGAGATTAAAAAAAATAATATTTTTTCCTTATGATTTTTTCCCTTTATAGGAAGTTCTGTAAAAACAGTAATATTATGAAATATTATTACAATTTAAACTGTTTTCTATTTGAATATATTTTTAAAAGTCACCTATTCCTCTGATGGCAAAGCTGATTTTTTTAGCTGCCATTATTTAAGAAATAATTCTAATATGCTGATTTCTTGCTCAAGAAACATTTTGTATTATTATAAATGTTGAAAACAGTTGTGCTGCTTAATACATTTTTTCAGGATTCTTTAATGAATAAGTTCAAAAGAACAGTATTGATTTAATAAATCTTTTGTAACATTATAAATGTCTTTACTGTCATATCTGACCAATTTAATGTGTCCTTGCTAAATAAAAGAATTTCTTTAAAAAATAAAATTGTACTGACCTCAACCCTAGAGTACAGTATCTAAAGACACAGCACTCTATCATTCAGCCTCTGTTTATTCCTAACATTATTTAAATTTCCTTACATATGCATTATTTTTCTGATTTACCTGAAGTACCTTGAGGAAGTGTGCAAATTACATTCCAGGAGACAGAAAAGACTGTATTTACAATGTACCTTTCCTCAAGCCTTTAAAGATTAATGCTCGTATTTATGAAGAAGGACTATTCTAGTTACTGATTTCTTGTGCAGGTCTCTGAGTTGGGTCTTGAGTCTGAAATCCTGCCTGTTACAAAGGATCATGTGGCATCTAAGAACCGCTTCCTGTATGTGAAGGGACAGCTGCACAAGATGCCATCGGGATCTGGGTGAGAAGAAACTCCACTCTGCGTGCAGTTACCTATTTGAATTCATAAATATTTCTTATCTTGTTCTCCTTTCCTCTAGTGGGGTTATCCGCACCATCCCTCCTTTCTCTCGACCCATAATTCAGAGCGTTCTGAAGGAGATACTGATCAGGAAAGTTGACAGAGGAAGATGAATCTGTGCATGCGTTTGTGTCCAGGCGACTGGGTTCTGAGGTGAGAACGAGCATGGAGCACGACCTGTTAAATGATCCATGCTGTCCTTGTCCTGTACGACATGCTTTGCTGCCATGACAAATCAGCCTCAAATGTTTAGCGACAGGAGAGATTCTGAAACTGATTCAACCCACCTGATTGTCTCTCTCCATGCAGTTGGCTGATATAGCCATAGACAGCCTGTGTAGAGGAGTTTTTGCTGGAGACAGTAGACAGTTGAGTGTATGGTCCTGCTTTCCACCTCTTTATAAAGCAGAGCAGTCTCGGGGCTCCATCGTGCTGGGCATGCTGATGAGTTCAGGTGAGGGCGCAGAAGGGCCTGTAGGTGTAAACCTAGTGATCAACTTATCTGTTTTTGTACTTTTTTTTATCGGTGTGCCACCATGCAAAGTATTAATATGACTTTGAATTTATATTTGCTTCTTTTAAGGAGCATTTCAACTAAATTTAAGTTTTAGACAAGTTTAAGACAAATTTTAATCCTTTTGGCCTATATGCTGTATATTAACAATAATAGTAATTATTTAATAATAATAATTATAAATAATAGTTTTTTTTTACAAAAAAATGTTTCTAAAAAGTTTAAAATTGTTTGAAATAGAAATATTTTCTAGCATAATAAATGTCTTTGTTGTCACTTTTGATCAGTTTAATGTAGCTGTATTGCATATAATGTATTATCAATTTAATGGAAATATATATCCATTATAGCAACTGTTAATATTATATTCACAATTCACATATAATGATTATTACATCACGTTATGATATATATATATTTTTAAATTTATTTATTTATTATTTCATTTTTGATCAAATAAAAACAACCTTGTTGAGCATGAGACTTTTTTTTTTTCAAAAATCTTACCAACCCAAACTTTTGAACAGTAGTGTATGTTGCACATTATCCACAAATATAAAATATTAAAAATATGATTTTGTAGGGTTTTTTATAGGATATTTGTCACGCCTCTGGACTGTTTTTGTTGTGTTTTGCTCCCCATGTGCTCCGTGACCCAGTTTCTGTCTCCCGTTGATTGTGTTAATTTGATTCCAGGTGTGTCTCGTTTCTCCCTGATTGTCCCGTGTTCTTAAGCCCCAGTCCATTCAGTTTGTGTTTGTCGGGTGAACCAGTTCCGTTCGTGTGTCATTCCTTGTTCTTGTTGTGGATTGACCCCTGTGATTGTTCTTTAAAAGACTGTTTAACGCTTCTACGCGTCTCCTGTGTTCCTTCCGGCAGCGAACCGTGACAATATTATTGTGACATGTTTTTTATAAAATATTTTATTATTTGTATTATAAAATAAATGTTAAAAGAGTTAAGTTGGGACAAAGCTAGAAAATAGAAAATCTGGCAAAATGAAAATAACATTCTTAAAAATTAAGAAAAAGTACATAAAGAAATAACATTACAAACTTTAAAGACACATTGGTGAATATTTGCCGGTATAGGAAATGAACCTGATGCTCTCAAAGGTCTCTGGAGAGATGCATCTCTAAACTAATAGCCCCATCAGCGATTTGCGAGTCTCTGACATGAATTCTTCCCCCTTCCCCTATCAGGAACATATTACATGTGGTAATAAAAATAGCCTTCGGTACTTTGTGGTCCTCACAACAACAAAAATTGCTATTGCATTATTCATTTCTCCCCCACTTAAATCATTATTAATTTAATGGTTAGATGTCCTTTGCTTAGAACATGTTGTTTTTCCCCTGCTTGAAAACATCTATATAGTAGAGTGGCCAGAAACTTTCAGATTCAGAGTGCCATTAGAGGAGCTGAAATATGCTTTGAGCAGTGTTTGCAACCTGAATAACATAATGCAACTCCCTCCAGCTGGGGAATCAGTCCCGTGAGTGGATGTTATGAGGGTGATTCCAGCTGTTATCATCACAGAAGCCATTTCTGTGAATGGTGTTATTTTCTAGTGTAATTACTGCAGCTGTTTGTGTGTGTGTGTGTGTGTGTGTGTGTGTGTGTGTTTGAATGAAGGTGATGATGGGGGGAGCGTGGTTTGAGCAGATGTTTGATCATCCTGATTCAGTGACGAAGCAGATGCTGTTGGATCGAGCCACCCAGGCTGTGACCTTTCTCCTTGGTGTAAACTCTCAACCTGTATGGAGCTATGTCGCTTTACACAAGGTGAGACTGTGTGTTGAAATAAAGCAATAAGCCATTGAGGCTGTCCATTACAGTGATTTTACCGCAGGTGAGGAGTGTTCCATGCAGAGAGCCTAAAACCCTAAAGTCTCTCTCTGTAAACATGGTCTTGAGTATCTTATTGCTATTATAAAATGTATGCAAATATAAAATAAAAAGATATATTTGTGTGTATTAATAATAATTACAACCACTGTTAATAAATTGTGTTATATATATATATATATATATATATATATATATATATATATATATATATATATAAAATATATATATATATATTTATTATTTATGGTGTTACATCTTTAAAAACTATAGTCCAGAAAAATTCTGTAAACATGTATGTATGTATGTATAATGTAATCTGTAAATATACCCTTACGTTGGTTATTGCTATTATGACATGGTGGTAAATTAGAAGATGACAATGTTCTATAAATAATAATAGTACTAATAATAATAATACATTTTGTTTATAATGTTTATAAAGATGTTATATGTAAAATATGTAAAAGTATTTTTATATAGATATGTAATATTATATATTAATATAATAATAATAATAATAATAATAATAATGTTATCTTTTATATGCAAGATCATTTAAAATGTATGATAATAATACTAACAATAATATGTTTTGTGATATTATATATTAATATAATATATATAAAATATATTTTATACAAAAATATATTTTATTTTTGTAGATAGATGTGATATTATATAATATAAATAATAATACTTTTTGTTTATTAATGTTTAGACATTTTATATGTAAAAAGTGTTTTTTATATAGATAGATATGTAATATTATATATTAATATAATAATAATAATAATATTTTATATATAAGATAATTTAAAAATATATACTAATAATAATACTAACAATAATATGTGTATATGTACGTTTTATATAAAATGTTTGCTTAAGGAGTACATATTTTTCTTGCTTTTTTGAAGTAAGAGACTGTTCGTTACATAAAGGTGTTGACTCAGTCATAACAAAGCACTTACTAAAATAGCCAGTGTAATTCTCCAGGTCAGCAAAGGGTATAAAACATTTGTGTAAAACTAAACTAGACAGTTTTTGGTTGAATTTTGGTGGATCTGTGAAGAAAAATTAAATTGCTACAAGTCTACAATATGGCCCCATTAATTCACATTCATTTCAAGAAAGGCCAAAAATCTTTACTGTCCAAGCTCTGGCTTGAATCAGCCATGCATAGCATCAGCTTTATGGAGCTCGCAGCCACCAGATGCCCTCAGTCGTCTCTCTGGGGTTCTGTTCTGACATAAATCAAGGCAGATGGTCCATTTCTTTAAACATTACCCCTGCCCTCCATCTCTGTGGTTCTGGGAGTTCAGTGAGCAGAACAGAAGCGAGAGCGCCGCTGTGGCAGGAGGGCTCCAGGAGGGTCACTCGTTTCAGGCCGGAGATGACAGACTGGGGTTGGGGGTGCAAGAGGAGCAACTAGCTGCTCTACTTAATTTCTGACTGACTTATTCTTAATTATATGGTCATAGAGCAAGAAGAAAATTTCCACCTTAGTGCGCCCACACACACATACTCTTCAATTTTTTCATGCTACATTGTCTCATTGTCTTTTGAACAGTTTAATTACCCTTATACACTCTCACAGAGAGAAGAGATATTCAGGCTGCTACTTTATCTGGAATCTCATATCTGAATTTTTTTTTTTTTTTTTGATTAATGAATGTCATTTCTTTTGTGTTTTTCTCTGCTCTGTCATTCCTGTTATTAAATCATTTTATTGATGTGATTCTCTTTTCAGAACTGCATTCCGCAGTATCATTTAGGACACTGGAAACGACTTGGTGAGTTTATTAATCACCCAAACTCATTCCACTATCCTTTCCCTGAGTCATGTAAATGAGGGACAGTTGTGTGTGCCATTTCTTATTTTCAGAAAAGATGAGGCAATACATCAGCAACCACAATCTGCCCCTTACACTGGCGGGAGCTTCCTACGATGGTGTCTCTGTCAATGATGTTATATTTAGTGGGCGGACTGCAGCTGAGGGTCTCATTGGGAAAACATGACTTACACTAACTTAATTTTGTCTGCTTTTATTGAAGATTTAGGGTTTTGTGATATGCATTTTGTGATTCTTGAGAAGGATCTGAAAAATGCACACTAACATATGAACAACATGCTTTACTTGAACCCAGAATGGAAATCAAGAGTACATCCAATTTTTTGGGAATGCAATATATTTCAAAAATCATTATTAGTATAATTTGATGTATAACTGTTGAAGTGAAACCGTGAAAGTACTCCATTAGCTTGACATTTTCTTAAACATCCCTAAATTTTAATGTTTCTTTCACCAAATAATTAACTTTACCAGTATTATCAGTCAGTTGCAGCCAAATGATTGTAGAACTTGACTGTGCCCATGTGGCATAGGAATTAAATGTATTTTTTTTTATGTTCGTCTGTGGTAAAATTGAACTTGGATGAGGAATGTAATATATTTTCATCAGTCATTTTCATCAGAGTTTGATATCTTTGGCTGGGAAATTATCAATTGCTACTAGTATCTCACCCAGAACTTCTGTTTGTCTGAATCAATCTTGCATTAGGAAAGGTTACTCTGACCTTCATTCACATCACCTCAGCACCTATCAAAAATGGCTAGGGGTAGACTCAAATTTTTGAAATCATGTATTTTCACCCGTTTCCTCCATTTGTCTGAAAGAAGATGGTGGTTTTCAGGTATTTTGACCAGGCTGAGATGAAGTGCCATTAGATCAGGCTGCACTAAAAACATTTTGCACTGAAAATTTTACACACTGAGGTGGCTTCGATGGTAAATTTACAACTTATATTTTGCATTTGAGCCAAGCAGCAGATTGGAAATGGCTGTGACCATCTGCATTGTCATTGACTTTCAAAGGGTAAAAAATTCAAAGTATACTATTACTCAGAGAACCAGACCTTTAATGGGTGCTTGAGAGCCATTTGTTTCACACACAGATGCTTTGCAAAGCATTTCTCTTAATGTGTCACGCAGCTTCAATTTGCGATAATGTTTTATCACAGAAATGCACAGGTGTGCCTTTTTGCCTTTTACATGCAGTAATTGTGAGACATCAGTGAATGCAATTTTATATTGCATTGTTACATTATGGATCCACATGCAATGGAGACTGATTGCGCTGTTTTCAGCCTTAGGTGCTTATAGTGAATGTGACTTTTTGTGTAGTATGTAACTCAGCAATAATTCCATGAAAAAACTCTTATTATTTCTGACAACCGCTTAATAAATGATAATGAGTTTTTGTGAGATTATCTCAGAGCAATGGCTCTTTGAGTATGATAAATAAATAAGATGATTTTGGTTTGTTGTGTGTAATGTGGTTAAATTCTTTAATAACTTCTATCCATTAATTAACAGACGGTAAATTCAACTAAGTGTGCCAGTGCTGTTTAAAGTAAAGAAGCCTGCAGCTAAACAGGAGTTTACATTAATGAAACAGAACAAAAATGAAATATTTAATGTGCAAATTACACAAGCCCACCCCCTGAAACCATTATCTGACAAATGGCAAGTTCACCTTGAAAAATTATTGTTTGCAATGACATGCTTCTGTTGTTTCCACCTCTGGGTCTGTTGACAGCTCAGTTGGGAAGTTATTTGACAGAAGACACATCATCAAACACAGACAAAGAAAGCTGTGCCTGCCAGCAACCTTGAAATGTATTGTTCCTCGTTGGTTTCGTAATTTGCACATTTTAAGTGATTTCCTGTCCTGTCTGGCTCACACTGCCGCAATTTTGAACGTCAATACTTGTTGAAGAGAGGTGTGCTATTACTTTTCGATTGGATTTACGATAAATAGTGCAAAAAAAAAAAAAAAATCCCATAGATTTACATTGTAGAACCCAAGCCATTTGCAGAGCCAGAATACCACCTAGCAATGTGCTGAAAATACTCAATTCACCTTAGCAGCAACCCAGCAATGAGTTTTGCATGGTCAAACACTGTTGAAATGTAAAAATCTGTTTAATATTTCTTAGGGGTGTAAAGGTACACAAACATGAGTCCAAACTATTAATATATATATATATATATATTAATATATCCAAATATATATATTTGGATCTAGCCTAATAATCAACACTCTAATTAAAAAAAATAAATAAAAAAGTATGTAAACACGTAAAGTGCACAAAAGGCGGTTTTACTATTAACTTCTAAATCTAATTATAACATTTATATTAGTTGTTTAACATGCATTAAGGCATCACAAACAGGTTAAGTAATTTAATGAATATGCTAATGTTTAGCGAAGAGCTCTAAGGAGCTGTGGACGCTGAATGACTTGACTGAGGTACACGTAAATAAAGCAAAGTGACATTTTGTTTACAAACTGTTTTATTGACGTATTTCTACAGTTGAAACACTACCTGACCAATTACATGAGACATGAGTTGTTCATTCATGTTCGTTTGGTGTTATAACTAGTATTAAAGAGGAACATATGATCATATGATCAAACTGTCACGCTACATCAAAGAGCGCCAAAACGACATTTACTTTTGAATTTCTTATCGAAAGTAATTGTATTGGCTGGCGTTACCCAAACAGGTGAACCAATCAGCGTTTGTACTTCATTGTGATTGGTCAGTTGTATAAAAGAGGGAAGTGGTTGGCTGCTTGGGATGCATCATCCTTGGTACCGCCCCTTTGTGACATGCGGCGCTTTGAATGAGTGCTAGCAGTTGGATTATCCTCCTGTCTGTTGTCCAGTTTTCAGGTTAGTCCCCGTTTTAAAAATGCCTTTTGCCTGTTAAATGGAGAGGCATATTACCCTGTTTGTTTTTAGTCATGGGCCTGCAAGTAGTAGTGATGCAAAGTCCGATTCATTTCCGCAAACCGGTTCTTTTCGGACAGTTCGGCTCATTGAACCGGTTCTTTTCGAACAGTTCGGCTCATTGAACCGGTTCTTTTCGAACAGTTCGGCTCATTGAACCGGTTCAAAAAGTCGATTCATCGGTTCTTGACGTCATCAAGCAGTACATCTCTATGCATTTCTTTTCTCAAACCGCCTTTCCACTGCACACGATACTCGGACACGACTGTCGCATTTCTCCCCACAGCTCAAATCGGATCCGATTTTTCCTCACACGCATATGATCGGAACTCCACGCAGCTCCCGCACTACTCTCCGTTGGAAATGAATGATTTCCGGTCTGTCGCTTGTCGTTCGTCGGAGATAGTGGAAAGGCGGCTTAACAACTCAGTGCCACTGTATCAATGAAAAATTCAAATAAGTCATTTGTGTCAACACATATTGAAACATTCAAAAAATGAAGTTATTTGTGTAAACGCATATTGCTGATTATTGCCATCTAATTCACTTAAGCTAATGGGGTTTCATAAAGAAATAGGCTATATTTTGTGTCGGATCAGTTACCTGTGTCGGCAATGCTCAGCAGACACACCCATCTAAACGATTTAAATATATCGCTTATCCTGCCGGTAGGGAATAGTAAGATGGCGGCTCGAACACTTCCGGCAGTTTAGAACGCAAAGAGCGATCAAGTCATTATATATAGATCAGTGGTCTGTGTCAGTGGTACCCTGTACTGGTGTGTACACATGGAGTGCTGTACTTACCATTTTGTATTTTCACAAGTGTGTGTCATGGGTATTGAGTGTGGGGTCGAAATCTGAAGGTCTTTGCTGGCCACCCCCTCTTTCTTTATTTTTGTTATGGTTTTGTATGTTACTGGTATTGTGCTTGTGATGTGATTTGACACCTTGTCTGAAGTATTGTATTGACTGACTGTGTTTTTATTAATTGTATGTTTCAATAAAGTGATTCTTCTTGAGATATACGGTCTATATTTTCATGCTCACCCTGCTTTTGGCAACGAACCTGTGTGCCCTTATAGGGCTTCTGTCCTGGTGTAATCCAGGTGGCGTAGTCGACTTTAGGATTTCTCTTATTATTGGTACTTTTCAAACACCTGACTACTCTTGACACAATGATATATTATGCTGCCTCCATGTGCTATCAAGGTATCTTGGAGAGGTGAAGTATCCATGTTGCAACATCTAACTACTGGGGTGCCTCAGGGCTCAGTCCTTGGACCACTTCTCTTCTCTGTCTACATGGCATCATTAGGTTCTGTCATTCAGAAACATGGCTTTTCATATCACTGCTATGCTGATGACACTCAACTCTACCTCTCATTCCATCCTGATGATCCGACGATAACTGCTTGCATCTCAGCATGTATAACAGACATTTCTTGCTGGATGAAGGACCATCACCTTCAACTCAACCTAGCTAAGACAGAACTGCTTGTAGTTTCAGCAAACTTCATCACAATTTTACCTTCCAGTAAGGCTCATCAACCATTATTCCTTCAAAAACAGCCAGAAACCTTGGAGTTGTGATTGATAAGCTGAATTTCTCAGACCACATTGCTAAAACTGCCTAGTCCTGCAGATTTGCTTTATATAATATTAGGAAGATCAGGCCCTTTCTTTCGGAACATGCAACACAACTCCTTGTTCAAGCTCTTGTTCTGTCCAGACTTGACTATTGCAATGCTGTCTTGGCAGGTCTTCCAGCCAATTCCATCAAACCTCTACAACTAATCCAAAATGCCGCTGCAACATTAATCTTTAATGAGCCGAAAAGAATGCAAGTCACACCTCTGTTCATCAATTTGCACTGGCTACCAATAGCTGCTGGCATAAAATTCAAGGGATTGATGTTTGCCTACAAAACCACCTTTGGCTCTGCACCCCTTTACCTAAATTCAGTACTTCAGACCTATGTGCCCTCTAGAAGCTTGCGTTCTGCAAATGAACGCCGCATTATTGTGCCTTCCCAAAGAGGCACAAAATCACTTTCTCTGACTTTTTCATTAAGTGTTCCCATCTGGTGGAATGACCTGCCCAACTCAATCCAAGCAGCTGAATCCTTAGCCATCTTCAAGAAACGGCTAAAAACCCATCTCTTCCATCTTTATTTGACCCTCTAACTCTAGCATTCTCTTTTCTAATTTTATTTTATCTATCTCCTTTCTTTTTATTAAAAAAAATACAAAACAAAATACACACACACACACTTGATCCTCTATCAATTGCATATTTATTCTCTAACTGCTAGCTTTTCTTAAACTAAAACACTAGCTTTCATTTCTATATTCTATCTACTTGTTTTTTTTTTTAAAAAAAAAAAAAACCTTGCTACGTGTACTGCGTTAGGCTAACTGAGACTTGTCATATCGCTTGCATGTTGTTGCTCTTTTGCTGGTTTTGATTGCTTCTATTGTCCTCATTTGTAAGTCGCTTTGGATAAAAGCGTCTGCTAAATGACTTAATGTAATGTAAATGCTATCAGAATTATGGTTAATACCAGTTTCCTGGTTGGGAATTTACGACTGCGTTTTAGTGAACATTAAAAATTAATTAATTGCTAAGATTTAATTCTTGTCATTTTGACTTTATTCTCAAAATATTTTGACTTTATTCTGGAAACTGCGACTTTATTCTCGAAATATTTTGACTTTAATCTCGTAATCTTAGATTTTGCTACTAGATTTCTTGAAACACCGTCTTAGAAATTGGACATGAACGGCCTACCTAGTTGTATTTACAACTGGGAAACTCGGAAATAATTTTGATACCTGAGTTTCCGAGTTGGGTGAGCCATAAACTTTAAATATGGTGAAGGAGAGCCACCTTGCAGTAGTACTGTAAACATCTACATTGCTTTCTCCTGCCATTACTGTCATTTACGTTTATAAATAACCATTTAATGCATATTGTATATAGCCTATCGAACACAGCAAAAAAAAAAAAAAAAAAAAACCTTTTGACCAAAAAAACAACGCTTTATTTTATTTTATTTTATTTTATTTTATTTTTCACGTCTACCAAACAGAATTGGCCATTTTCGGTACGAATACATTTAACATTACACGCGTAATATTTCAATATCATAAAGTCCTTGTTGTATGGAAGCCAGTGATCCAAATATCTTCAGTTCTGTTATTTATCATTGTTATATTTCATGCCCACCCTTCCCATTAGTGCCTTAATTTAAATAATAAAAAAGAACAACATATGGTTATGTCTAAAATGGTGGGAAAAAGGAAACATATGGCTGTAAAAGAGAATATGGAACAGCATGAAAGAGACACATTGGCATTGCTAGACAGTCATTTGATGTGGGAAGGAATCTCTCTTAAAATTCCCCGTGGAGCGGTTGGCAGCCGTCCTCTGCTGAACTCCTGACAGAATCAGCATTGTTAAGATGCCTGGCATCAGTTTTGCTGTGAGATGTTTTGTCCCTCTGTTTTATTTCTGGGCCACTTAAGACAATTTTATCCTGGTCTGGTTATTCAGCTTGAAGCATGCAAAACGGATGCATAATCTACCGATACTTATACAACGGCTGTCAAAAATATTCTCTAGGTCAATTGCAGCATATTTTTATACAAAAATGTTTATTTGATGATGACCTCTAAACTGTATAATTGACTGGCGTCTCAGGCAGCTCTTAATTTCGTGGATAGCTGCGCCAGTTTAATGACTATTGTATCAATCTGTGTAAACACGTTTTTGCTGTATCTCACAGTTGTAACTTGTTTGTCATAATTCTGACTTAATATGATCTTAATATCCTGCAGTGGGACTTTATTATTCATAATTTTGGCTTTATATCTCCCAATGTGACATTTAAATATTACAATAGCTCCTTTATTTCTCATAATTGTGATTCTTGTATCTCTCTGTGTGACTTTATATCTAACAAATCGCCATCTTGGCAGCGCGTCACTCCGGATAATCGAAAGTGGGCAAAGAAGAGGGAGTTGGTTGCTGAAACCATGCCTACTTAGCTCGACGGTGGGGACAGCAGCGGCAATCCACCTGTCACTCAAGTGGCCACGCCCTTAATTATGCAAAACTTTAAGGATTAATATAATTTAAACGGATGACTTATAAAAAAAATTCACCCCCCTCACAATTATCATGAAGGGCAAAATTAGTTATATAGACCAAAACCACTTTTTGTACCAGGCTGTAAACATGTTTTTTTCTGCTGTAAAGTTGGGCATTTTAACATGGGGAGTCCATGGGACTGACTCCCTTTTGGGGCCAGCCTCTCTAGCGGCCAGTCGATGAAATGCAGTTTTAATCACTTCAGTGTTGGTTTCACGAGAGAGAGCGGAAGGTTGCCACTTGGTCATAACAATAATTTATTTCTTGATATATTTCAAAATGAGTTAATTTTGTTTCACTAGTATCAATTTAATTTACTCATAAATCCATAACTGCCATGGGAAATTCCCAAGAGAATCTGTGGCTTGAATATTCTAATTCCCTTCCAGGTTTTACAGACATCTCTGTTCTGTGGCTATCTGAGGCGCTTTCTGATTTATGGAATAATCTGGACAGCAATACGTGACACTTCACGCTGTCTGCCTCTGCCTGTGAGTATCTTCAGCTCTCCACCTCCATGTTCTCCATATGCATGATCACGGTTACTCTCACATGAGCGGAGTCATGGGGCAGCACTGGTAAGAAATGGGGTCAGTTGTCTTTTTCTCCCTTATTATCATTCCGTGAGGCCGGAGCACTGTTGACACAGCGACTCCTGAAGAGCTCCTAATGTATGAAAATCACAAGCCAAATGGCATATAATTATGATTATAAAAGCTGTTTGGTGGACTCTGAAATTCTCCTGCCGTCTGCATATATTTCATGCACAATCTGGGTCACTAAATACCCCCACGTCTCTAAGATACCATTTGGCTTCAGCTTCACATTCTCAGAATAAAATATTATAATTAAGATTTGTTTGTGTTTTGACATGCTCTTTTAAGTCAATAGCATGTAGCGCTTTGCATAATAATGACAAATCCACTGGAACAGCCAGTTAGATCATCCCTGGCTTCTTTTTAAGCTTATAAAAGCACATCCAGGCCTAATTTTGAATACTGTCCTAAATAAAGTTGCATCTTGTTTTTTTGCAAGAAGGTAAACAATGATGTCATAATTTGTAATATTTGTAATATTATAGATTCGTAATATTATATCCCATGAAATCCCATTATCTGGCTCACCTTAAGGAAAACAAACAAACTGCTCTTATGATTTATACAGCGCCACAGTCCGAGTGTTTGGCAAATAGGAAAGGAAAGATATCTTAAGACGGATGATATTCTTTATTCTCGTTTCAGCTCAATCCTCTGTTATTTTCACCTGTCTGGGCACCAGAGAGTTTCATTCATCTCTGTTGTTTATTATTCTTCCCTCTGGTGCCCTTTCTTTTTCTTTTTTCGAGATCTCTATGCATCCCTTGTGTCCTTGTTTCTCTTTTTCATTCCACCACAGATATCTGTTCTGTTTGCTACCTACAGTACACACACTTTTTTTTTTTTTTTTTTTTTTTTAAAAGGAAGGTCTGGCATGTTTTTCACTGAATCTGTAGTCAATTAAAATGATTTAAAAAGTAATAATAATAATAAATCCACAACTTGTTCCATTTCTAAAAGGTCCCTTTTACATGTTTGACATTTATCAACACTCAAAATGCCAACATGAAATGACCCTATTTACTTATTAATTCATGTATATACATGCATATTATTTCAGTGTTGTTGGGTTGTGTTTTTTTTTTTTTTTTTTTTTTTTTTTTTTTAAATAAAATAATTAATACTTTTTGACTGGCATTGTCAATTCCGCCTTGCTTTTAACCCCTTCTCTCCATTTGTGTTGACTTTAAATATCTCAGAAATGATCATCTATTTGCAGGCCAGCTCAAGCTTGATCATGCTAAGTAAAATGCAACATGCACATCTTTCTGCATTGTTTAAATTGTCTGTATTTCTTTACAGTTTTATTTTAACTGTGAATTTACATGCTTTTGTGAGCTATTCATTAACACTTCACCCCACATCAACAGAGCAAATTTATTGATTTATAGCTGCTGCTGCACCGAAGAGAGTTTGACAAACGAAGATGATTTACCTTTATAATACATTCACGCATCAGGAGCTACATTCAAAGATGATAAAATGATTTTCTTCCCCATGTGATTTAGAGAGAGAAAATCATCTTTCATTACCAAACAAATAGATGTCAGCCTCTGAACTGTTGCCGCCTTGTTTATAATCCAGTGACAAGCTTTTCTTCAGGATTGATTGCCATGTGCTCAGCATTCAACGTTGGATGGATTCTCAGATGAGCCTCAGAAGAGGGTTCTAACTCCGGCTCATCTGGTTTACTGGTTTTAGAGCGGTTTTGGGCTCTTGTCAGCTGGACTGGTTGAGAGAACAAGCTGATCGCCAGGTTTTCCAAATTGTTTATAAATACGCTAATTTCATTCAAGAGCTAAAATGAATGCTAAAATGGTTAAACAAAATTTCAAACCGAGTACTTCACCTTAAAAGACAGGCACCTATAGGTTTAGCTCACTATATTTTGAAACTGAGCCATTTGTGATTTACTTTGTGCCATCTCATATTGCTGGTTGAAGCCTTGCAGCATATGAATTGAGAACACTTGAAAGATTTAAAAACAAAACAAAAAAACAATTATTTTAGTAAATGTCTTCACTGAACTTAAATGTCAAGCTGGCATAATTTAAAATCTAATTTAAAGCTATTCTTTCGGTGTAGGTCTATATGATCTCAAACATGCAGTTATCCAGATACTGTAGGCCTGCTTTTTGGTTTGACTAACAGAAAAGCTGCACTGCGTTCTTTAAAGCAAAAGTTCCAAAACAGGGTTGAAGAAACTTTTTTTTTTTTTTTTTTTTTTTTTTTTTTTGTTCACCTTTCAGTGAACAGTCCATAAGAACTATTTTTTCTTAGTGTGAAGAATAAATTATAATCCTAAAGAATCTTTTTCCCACTATTCAACCTTTTCAGAATGGAAAGGTTCCATTGATGTTAAAGGTTCTTTATGGAAGCATCTATGGCAAAAGAACCTTTAAGGGTGCGAGGTGCATTATTTGTTCTGGAATGTTTTTAGAACTTAAGAGTATGCAAACCAAAAAATTATAATTATGCTTATCAGGTTTTGAAGTTATTTAGAAGAGGCCACACTGAAGAAACATCCTCAGAAAATCTGTTTACTTTTCACTTAATTTAACTTAGGAAATAGACATCTTAAATCAAGAATTAAGATAAGTTTCTGAAACACAGCCCCAGATAGGCCTACTACTTTTTACAGTGCTTGAAAATATTTCAGGATAATACTCTCAAGGTGTTGCTTTCGTTTAAGCTGTCCTTTTCCTCCCATGATACGCAGTGATTTAATCTGGCAACTGTCATTGTGCCATTGCAGGTTCATTACACATGAGGGAGTTCCTCTGGAGGCCGAGCTGTCCATCAGCGGTCTCTGCGGTCTCCTGTTGCCCCTGCTGCTTGACACAACGCGGACTTCCTTCACCAGAACGGAGCATCTGAGTGTGACCCCCGGTCAGCCGGGGTGCGGTCGACCAATGAGGCGAACAGACAGAAACATGAGACCATCCTCCCCTGATGCCTCATTAGAAGAAGATGATGAAAAATATAGGAGGAAAGCGACAGCAGGCTTGATTGCGCAGCGCGTAAAAGCGCTTCATTTACTGCCGTCGAACGCTAAAAGGCCTCCAAATTGTTCCGTAATTAAAGCAGGAGGCGTAGTTATGCCTGTTTGAAATTCATACGGCGCGATGGGGTCTCAGGAGGAGCTTTAGTTTTCGTGCGGTATCGAGGAGCCGGTTTTAAGCGTTCAATCAGCGCGGAGAATTCAGGAAGGAAGCCCTCGGGTCTGCCGTCGTTCATGATCTGCTGCTCGCCGCTCCTCGGCTTTGTGCCGTAATGGACCTGTATCTTATTCTCCCAGTGTTTTGTTCTATGTTCCCCATCATATTAACAAAGACTTATTGCCTGCGAATGCAATTATCTTCAAAGCTGCGGAGGACATTAAACCCCACACTTCGGTAGGCAGCACAGTCAGGCTCGCCATACTCGTAATCCACAGGAGTTTAATTAATCAGAAAGTTATACTGTTTTGCAGAGTGGGGGGTTGCGCTTCAGATCAGTTTATGACAGTGGATAAATCTCTTTCTCTCTTGCCTACGCTCTTGTGCGGTGGACTAGCTAAAATATTAATGGAGCTCATAGGCGCTGGAACATCTCCCATAATGAATACATGATCGTTGGTGACTGTCCCCGGCCCCTCGCCCCATTTTTCCTGACTGGGACTGAATTTTTCAATCCCTGAAACTGATTGGTCTGTAATAATTGCTATATTTTCCCTTTCCGTTCTCATCTCCTGTCTGAGTTGTGACTGATAGACGTGGATATTAATTGAAATGGTGGAGCAGAGTTGTGAGGATGAAGCAGTGCTTGGCCCATTAGAAGTCCTGTCACTCATCACCTGTCCTACACCTGTCCTGCAGACTCAAGGTAGATTCATTCCTCGAGATGGTGCGGTGGTCCTTTCCAGCTGAGTCCGGATACAAATTCTGCTTTATCTCGAGAGGAAGCCAAGACTGTGTAAGAATCTTTTGGCTGAAAAGGCTTTATCTCTGTAATATTTGTAAAAATCTTTCATCTTTAGTATAGGTATATAATATATTCATTTGCTTATTTAAAGAATATAAAAATGTATTTGTCATATAAAATATGTAGATATTTGTATATTTTATATTTTTATATTAATTTGGGCCTATGTACAATATAATATTAAATATCTTTATAGTCTTTACATATATTTTTATATAATAAATTCTATATAATATTTAATAGATATATATTTGTTTGCTTAGCCTCAGGAGAGATTCATAATGATTGAGATTCAACATTTGTCAAGTGATAAAGTAGTGAAACCTAATAGACCCACTTCAGTTCTCCATTATTAAGTCCTTCTCATCATCACTGTCAGGTCTCTGGTAGACAGAAGGGAGGACTGGCACATTCTGTACACATTCAGCCAAATAATGTGTGTATTGGAAAGCGATTTTGAGTGACCTTTCAACAATGAAGGAGGCAGAAAGTTGGACTGATTGCTGAGAAAACCACAGAAATGAAGGTAAACTATCCCAAAATCATCTCTAATTAGAGAATCATAAATGCATAATTGTATTCAACAAAGGGCCTTCTGAATCTATCTGTCTGTCTGTCTATCTATCTCTGGTCTTTCTGTCTGTCTATCTATATCTGGGAATGTATGTTTCTTGTTTGTTTGTGAAGGATTGATTTATGAACACAGTATGTACACCAGATCACAAAACGAATGCATATAGATTCACTCTGCTTATCCGACACACACAAATTCGCAAAGACCTGAGGAGAGAGTGCATCTCAACCACAGCAAACAATTTCAGGAAAAACAAATTGATGATCTTGTTTCCACCGTGTGTGTATACACACACACACACACACACACATTAACAGAGTGCAACACAAATAGCCATTTAATCACTGATCTCTCGTGCTTGAAGGCTGTGCTGGTAAGGATGGCAGTGCAGGAAGGCGAGACACCGCTGTGCTATCTGATGTGCAGCCTGCCGGCTTTACCTGCATCTAATCAAATTCCCCAGATCAGGTCTGCTCTGTGTTACTGATAGACACTGTGTTGTGTTGCACACTCCTGTATCCACTACTGTGGATAATACAACCTCACATTACCACTGCAATCCTGCAGGGAACTCCAGGAGGTGCTTATGCCTATCATTAACAATGATAGCAAAAATAATGCTGCCTTTTGTGTATGTATTTATTATATTTATCTTTATTTATTGTATTTTATTTTATTTTGGGTATCCACATCATTTTGGTCATAGGAATATTTTATTTTATTATTTTTATTATTTATTTATTTATTTTATTTATTTATTTATTTTTTGATGTCCACATAGTTTTGCCATAGTGTGGATAGAAATCCAATTTGATATATCATTAATTTATTTGTTTGTTCATACATTTTATTTTATTTTTTTGTTTTATTTTGGGTGTCCACTTTTGACCATAGTGTGGATATACATGCTATGTTGTTACATACATTTTTTTGGTATCTATCATTCTTTCATTCATTTATTCATTCATTTGTTCAATCATTCATTCATTCGTTCAATCATTCATTCATTCATTCATTCATTCATTCATTCAGTACTGCACACTACATTGCTGCAGTCAGTGTTATTTTCATATATTTATATTCTTTTATAGTATTTACCAATATTTTCATTTTGCTTTTATTTTTAATTTTAAGTTTTTATTTTAATTTAAGCTTAAATTTTAATAAGTGTAATGTTCTTTTGTCATTTTTAATATTTTTATTTTCACCTTTTTTAGTTATATTTTTTGTAATTTTAGTGCTTCAGCTCAAACTGATTTAATTTGTTCATCTAATATTTTTATTTAATGTCAGCTTTAATACATTTAATAGACTAACAACATTGGCTATATTACACATTTGAGTTTATTCTCATGTCCTGCATTCATCAGCAGAAGGAACTGAGTATCTACCTTATATTATGGGCTTTCCTGAGCTGACACTTTTATCTAAGAACTTCTTTAGTGAGGGAGCTTCAAAGTTAGTAGGTCAGTCGACCTTGCAGGCCTTTGAATTAAATCTCAACCTCAAATACAAAATTAAATCAAATCCAGAGGGGGAAAATTCCTCCCTGTGAGCCAGAAAGGTTTTAAGCCCACTTGCAGAACTCTTAATGCTTGAAATGTGTCCTCTGCAATAACAGTAGACTCAGCGTCCTTTGAGATCTAGAGTTGTGTAACTACCGATTCAGCATTTGCACGGCGAAAGCTCTGAGCTCTCAACACAGCGTGTGTGAGTCTCCACACAGCTGTGGAAGAATAAGCTCAAATGTGTCTTACACAACTAGATATCGTCTTAAAGGTAGAGTCTTAAACTCTACTTTGTGTGAACAATATAGCTATTTTAAACATCTCAAGAAACTTTTAAAATCAGGACTGGAATTGCACATTGAATCTGTGAATTGTAGAATGGCAGGGTCAGTGAGCAGCCATGTGCAGGTGAAGGACGTGAGCACTGGTCAGGGTTTCATTGGAAGGTACAGCAACTCCCAAAGGCTCAGAGCTAACAATAGTTCTGTCGTTGTGCATTCAGTCCTCTAGTGGTCTGGCCTTGTTCAAAACAAGGAACTGAACCAACAATCCTCAAGGTACAGGTGTGCTTTTCAAACTATTGTTCTAATGCTGCTTGTTTTCTTCATTTGTAGTATAGTACCATAGTACACTGATGGTGAATCATTGTGCTTTAATATACTCCATGGTAATTTATAATTAGATAATTGCTAGTAAATTTAACAAATAATTGCAAATAATCAGCAATAACACACTGAATTTAAAAACTAGAAAAGTTTCTTGTACGTACTCCAATAATCTTACTTTCGAGAAAAAACAAAAAAAATCATTTATTACAGTTTAGCCAGTGTGTTTTTAAAGCTATTCATTTGCTAACTGTAAATGATTAAATATAACACTCCTTCTATTTTTGTAAAATTCTATAATATGTTTATATCTACAAAATTACAGATAATGTTTTCTGAAAAAGTAAAAAGTATGCATTCTAATTTACAGGCATAATATATATTTTATTTTTAAAAACACACTTTTACAGTCATTACAGTTGTTAAAAGTGTTTTTGTAAGTCAAAAATATGAATTACCTAATAATTTCCAGTGGACAAAAAGTGAAAAAAATATAGTGTAATAGAATGTATAAAAGCTATAGTAAAAAACACTAATTTGTTAACTGTAAATTATAAAATCTAATATTCAATTTAACATTATACTTCATGTAATTTCACTGTAAATGATGATAAATCATTTGTAATGTTCGTTATTTTTATAAAAGCATCTGTCAAATTATTAAATGTTATATGATTATTATATATTTGTAATTGTACTTATTTACTTACAAATTACTGTAAATTGTCAAAATTACAGATAATGTCTTTCTTACAGTAAAAAGTATACATTCTGATTTACAGTGATAAAATATTTGAAAAATGTGCTTTTACAGTACCAACTAAATTTCCAGTGAAAAACAGTGAAAAAGAAATTCCTGTGACACATCACATTTGATTTTTTTTTTAATTTAAATAGCTAAATTTTTCTTATTTCACTTATGCACATTATATTTTTGTAATATTATATACTATATACATTACATGTTATGTTTTTTTTTATAGCATAATTTTATTGCCAAGTTTTCTGCTTGTTAATGGCCAGTTTTGATGAACCTTAAAATATTATGTGTCCTTTTATCTTACCAGCAAAATTATTATGGTGATTGTCAGTATGTTTATAAGGTATAAAGCAGTTGAGGTAGGTTAATATATTAACATTATATCATTCAGTTAAATAATTAATTGAACATCACTCTTTTTAACACTCAGTCTGTCAACAGCAGCTGCCGGTTTCTTACAGTAAATATTTTTTACAGGTGATGGTGATACCATTTTGTCATGGTATCTGAATCCTCTTGTTGAAAATCAGTCAATGTTACCAGAATCTCTGCACAGGAGCTTTTATTTGAGTGCTGTGTTCATTGTTGTTCTGGGTCAAGCAAACAGAATGAGAATCAGAGATGCTGCAATTAGCCTTAAGCTCCAAACATACAGTATGAAGGCCACATCTCTTCTTATTCCACTCTAGGTCTGTGCCCAGCATTTGCATGATTTAACATTTGGAGATGACAGGAATAAATAGCAGATCTCTCCACCCTGTAATTGTGGCCACAATCACTGGGTACTGGCATTTGCACTTAACCGATGCACCCTCTTGTTACTGAGATGTGCCTGGCATTAAACACCAAAGCCTGATATGCTTGCAGCTCACTGGTCACGTTGCAAGACCATCGAGGAGGTCAGGAGGGGGGAGACGGGATGTGAGGGAAAATGAAAATTTCTTCCAATTGACACTCTCTCTCTCTCTCTCTCTCTCTCTCTCACACACACACACACACAGACAGACACAGACACAGAGATCTATCTGGAAGCCGAGGCCCACTCTGGTTTTAGGGAGAAATTCTTTACTCTGGCGATGTGATTTTAGCTCCGCTACATCTATTACTTCATATATTGGCAATGAGAGATTTTTTTTTTCAGCTTTCAGCAAAATAATGGATTGTCCACTTCCTTAGCTCAGATTAATTTGGCTGGTATTGTATATGTATATTTCAGTAACATTTACGTCTGGCTGGACGCTTCTCTCTTTCTGTCCTCAAGGCTGTAACAGCAGGAGAGGTTCATTAGCGTGTCCTGGAAAATCTGTTGGGTTTGACATTCATACTTAAATTCATTCATGCAAATAGGGTTTTTGACTTGATATGCCTCTGATTATTCATAAGTGATTAAATGTGGTGGATCATGTTTAACTGGTATAACAACGCAATTTTGCGTTTTTAAACTCAAATCTTGTTCTCTTGACTCGCACAAAAGATGCAAATTCTGACTACATGTGAATAATCAATATTGATTTACTAGATTAGTATTCTAGTTAATTCTGGTTAAAACATTCCGAATTTGAGAAATTGCTCTCTTTCGGTTCTTTAGAGTGAATATGAATTGAATTGTCCATGACATAGGATGTTGAATTTGTGAGACAGGAAGAGGAATTTACTATATTCAAAACAGTCTGTTTTGTGTCACTTTAATTTTGACTAATTAAGCTTATGAATATGTATTTTTTTTTTTTTTTTTTAACCCAACTGATTAGACTGATTAATAAATATGAAGGCACATCAGAATATATTAATTTAGAGTAGCATAAAATGTCTGCCACATTGTTTCCTGAACTTCATAAAATTACATTTGCTCACAATTATCTCATTTTTCTGGAAACGCCCCATATTTGGTGTATTTAGCAGTTTATGGCTTATTCATTGTAAAATAAATAAATAAGAAAAAATGGTACAAATAAGTCAATTAT